>OZ018382.1:38164594-38387094 GCA_963969555.1 Polydrusus pterygomalis | reverse complement strand
GAAATTTTACCTTCTGCCTTCGCTGTCGACCACCTCCTCGGTCTATAGCTCCCTCAGACCAAGCTCCCCTCAGCTACTGCTTTATAACAGTATATATTTCTTGCTGCGTAGTATTGTGGGCCAAAAGGTTTTTTCTTACCGTGTATCTGCAATTCATTATACAAAATTAAAGACGCAGAACTTCTTTTCTAAAATCTATAAGAAATATTTACTTCCAAAAAACTTACCTAAAACGTAGTGGTAATATAGATAAAAATAAATAAACCCGAACACACAGGTTCTAGTAAAGACTTATACTGAGAGAGCTAAAAATATTTTCATCCAAGAAGGCCTGCAATGAACAACGTAGGGCTTGGTTTAGATAAAATTACTTATATAATATTGAGGTGCGGTAACTTTGTGTTTTAACCGAGTAATTCGCCTAACATTTTGTTTAAAAAATCTCCTAGAATGTCTAGCACCATACTTTTTATAAATACCTCTATAGTTTCTGGTAATGGCATTATTATTATATCTATTATTAAGGAAAAAGTAGAAATACTTACTTTTTTGTTTCTTGAGTTGAGACATGCTTTAAAAACTCTGAATGATCTCACCGACCCAAACCTGTAAATTAAAAGAAAAACACATATAGCATGCTGTTTTTGTCTAAGCTTTCACTAATATCTTCCCCGATCACTGTTATCACTATAAAAACTTACCATTTAGATCGATTACAAATATATTTAAAATAAAAAAACAGCACATCACCATACACGTTCGTCGCAAATACCTAACCTTAAACTACCAAACCGCCCAAACAAACAAAAGCGGAAGCCGCGAAATGACAATACACGTCATAATGATGGCTTCACTTTTTACCAACGTTAAACCATTTAAGTTCCTTTGCCGGCAATAAATGACAATTTTGCCAACGTTCAATGGGCCTTTTCACTAAATTTTGATTTTGGTAGTAGTGTATAAAGGAACAAAAAATAAAATTTTCTGTGTTTTTACTTTTCTATACTTTTAAGCCATAACTGAGAAAATAAATAAATAAAAAAACTCCTTGAATAAAAACACGGACTTAAACATACCTACGTCATCGCGCCTGAAGTTTGATGCACAGAGGAATGATAGGAATAGCCGAGTCGCTGGCTTAAAATATCAAGAATTCACAGAATCAGCAGCTTGACAGTGTTGCCGATACTCTCAAAAATCATTTATTATAGTTTATAGTACCAGTGTAATGGTAATTGACTAGCAGTTAGTAATTATAATATACCAGTTTTCCATTCAATAGCTGAGGAATAAATTATTTTACCAGTATTATGTTTATATTTATTTAAAGTATCCAAATAAAGTTCTAAGAAGAAAGTATATTATTAAGATTATAAAACTTTCTACATATGGCAACAGCGGCTTAATTTGCCGATGGCAGTTCGACAGATCAGCATTTACGCGTGCGCGAGGTTAAACGCATGCGCTCTAGCAAGCTTTAAACATATCTACGTCATGAGTCGCGCCTGTTTTGAAATTTTCAAATTGGTTGAATTTTACCCGGTTTTTACTGTGCTGAAATAAATTAATGTTATGACCTAGCAATAGTTTTATTGATGAAAAACACTTATTATAGCACCGACTAAACAATTCAAATTCCAAATGTATCAAATTTAAGAATAGTGAAAAGGCCCATTGTTAATGTTCTTTAAATGGCAAAAATATAACGGTCAGCCAATTAAAAAAAATAAATGGACCATATAGTTGGCTTATTTGCAACAGCAAGAAACCATCAATACCATCAATGGTCCATTTAAAATCCCTTAATCCATGTTTGTTGGGAACGCCGTTCATATAAAAAATGAGGAGAAATGTTGACGTATTATACACTTTTACAACACTTTCACTTATTTACAGCCGGTGACTATACTACTAGAAAACGTCACTTTATAGTATTAGTCTGCATACCGACGCTTAAGAAACAATACCTCGTATCTCAATTTTCATTGAAAATGAGTGTAACAGTTAGTTTTGGTCACTACGAATTTTGCCACTTACTACCTTTAGTTTTACCATATTTTACGAAAATTCTTTAATATTCTAACCTATAATTTGCTTGCTACCTTTTAAATACCTCAATTGTAGCAGATACCTAAGTGCAGAGGTCTGTTGTAGTTTTGAAATTAAAATTAACCAGTTTACGAGTAACTTTTTGGAGATATTTTAAAGTTTATCTGATTTATGTTGTTATCTCAAGAATTTAGGGGCAACCTGTTGCTTGCTAACGTTACGTAATGAAAGTTTGTTTATCCTTACCTTATAGGGCTTCCTTTTAATTAGCGTAAGAAAAGCTAATTAAATTTTCTTTTATGGCTGAACTATGTTTCTTTTGTTACTACTTTATATGTTTTGGGCCTAGAGGGTGAAATTTTGTATATATATATTTTTGTTGCCTTATTTAATTAAATTTAAATATGTCATAAATTAGTAACGTTAGATTCTTAAAGTAATGCAGAAATCTGTGTTGAAAGCTTTAGTAGCGGTATGATTATGGGAAATTTTGTTTATAGAATATAGGGATTTGATTTATCAAGGGGGAGCGACTTACCTTTGACAAAGGGAGGTTTTCTTTTTAATTTCTCTATAGTATACTATTAGTTTTTAACTTACTATAATATTTCAATACGCTTTAGTGTAAGTGGAAGCGGTGTTATGTATATATATTCGTAAATGGGGGGTTTAATTTTGATTTTATTCTTGTTGGGGGGTCATCAATTATCGATTGTATAACGTAATGCATAGACTAAATACATTAAGGGGTTTTGCTCTTATTTATTTTATTTTAATGCCTGCTTTGGGGTTTTTAGGGTACTCCTTCCGGATTACTATCCTCCTTCCGGATTACTATCCTCCTTCCGGATTACTATCCTCCTTCCGGATTGCTATCCTGCTTGTGGATTACTATCTTCCTTCCGGATTGCTGGGGTTCTTCCTACCATCAGTCTTACCTTAAGGTACGGGGTTGTGATAGTGCCAGCAGTTGTTCTCATTTGGTTTCCGTTCTTGGGCCATGGACCGGCTAGTTCTCCCGAAAACTAGCTACACCTTCACTGCTGAAGTCAGATGATTTGGTGATATGAAACCCAACCAAGCTAAGATTTTATAATTTTACTTACTTTCTGGTTTTAATTTATTTTCTCAATATTTTGCCTAGCTTAGGCCTAGTATCCACCACGGCGTTTTAACTCATAATTACCTGTTTTTTTTTTTTTTTATCCGTGCTATATTGACTATCGTGTATTGATAACGTTTGATGGTGAATGCTTGGCCTGACAAGTCATCGACAAAATTTCTTATCATTTATTAATTATTCACTGAACTGAATATTTCTTATTAATTAAATTCGGTATTTTTGGTTATTTGATGTAATATGAAGTTGAACATGTAATGTAAAACCAGGTGATCACTAGTGTTCGAACAAATTATTGGTTACATTTTAATTATAAATATTTTCTTGCAGGTTATATTTTTGTATACATGCCTAAAGGCAAATTCTACTGATGTTAATTGTTTTTTTTTATTTTTATAAATTTTCTTTTGGTCATGCTATGCATTAAGGTGGGGTTACGCTAGGTTATGTAACTACCATTTCATCAAGTCTCTTGTGCGATCGCCATATCGCACCCGCCTAGCCATTTGCTAATAAATATTTCATTAATTGTTGCATACATGTCATACAAATAATTTCAGGTTTTAATTTATATTTATGTATTTTAAATAAACAATCATTGCCCAATATATTGCATTTTGTAAAATTAGAACATTCATTAACGACAATAACGTAATGGTAATATGAGGAAAATAAACTTATATCGTTAGTCACCTTTAATTACCTGTTGTTTTATTTTGCCATTGATCTTTCAGGACGTATAAACTAAAGGATATGAGAAAGGATCGAAACAAGCTGCAATAAGATCGGCAGTATATCTCCAGCTCAATAGCTCAGAGTTGGTGGCGCAGACGGATTCACACCCGCCGGGCATATATTTTTTTTTGTGACACGAGCAGCTATAGCCTTGTATCGATCCTCACTCAAATATTTTTTTTTTTTTGGTATGTTCCTATTTAATTTCAAAGCCATCCCTTAGAGGGAAAAACCGTGTTGCAAATTTGGCGCCAACGTGTGGGGCACGTTTTATTTAATTTCACTTTTTTGTGTGCCTTTGCAAATTTGACAACGTTTTGAAGCTTACTCGATATAATTTAATTTTTTTATTATTAACCCCGTTGTAAATTTGGAGCTCACGATTAAGGGTAATTTAAAGGCGAAAGAGACTTAAACCAAAATAGTGACCACCTTAATGCATATGTGTTTACATTGACTTTGAATTTTGACTTGAATATTTTTGGTATTTCTTGATATTGATACTTATGGTTTGAACAATATTTTTAATTATTGCAGGTAGTAAACATTTATTAACCGAAATTTACTTGAATATTACGTATAAATTTATTGACTTTGATTATTTATTTTGGTTATCTGATTTATTATGTTTAGGTATTTGCTTTTATTATTGATTTATGTTGACTACCCTGCAATTTTGACAACTGGTTTTTATCCTGGTTTTAATTGGATTTTGCTGGTTACTTGACACTTGGACGGCCATCTTATCGAAAGGATATTTGTTTTTGTGAACCTTGTCTCCTTTTTATTTTTATTTTGATGTCATTATTATTTCTGAATTTTGATTATGTGCATGTGTTTACATTTATTGGTAGTACGTCATTATTAAGTCAGTCTATATTTTCTTTCCCTATGGCCATGTTTTAATTTTTCTAGAACTGTCTAATGACTTTGTCTAGTTTCCTACTTTAGTATTGATTGATTTGTATTAATTTGTCACCTACCTTGAATTTGCATTTGCTTGATTACCCTTTAGTTGACTTTGTAGTATTCATCTGGGTTTTGGATGAGATTTTGCGTTTATGTAATCTCACAACTTAGAGTGAATTGTTTTTTTTTTTCCTTACGTTGACTTTTTAGTTTTCTTCTAGGTATGGATGTAGTTCCGATTTGCGGGTTATGTAACCTGGTTTCCTAGAAGGAGTTTTGTTGATTCCTTTAGATTTTGGATCGAGTTTTGGACAATCTAAAGGGAATCTTGTACCTGGATTGGTTAAGGCTGTCTAGTGTACTTTTCGTGGTGGTAGTTAGGTTTAGGCCTTCTAGCACCTGTTTACTGATTGTGTCTTTTGTTGAGGTGTAGTTTGATTGGTTTAGGCCGCCTAGTATACTTCTGGTGTGTTTAGATCGGTTTAGGCCGTCTAGCATATCTTTCCTGATTGATGACGTAGTAGGGTTTGTCTTAGGTTTTATAGGGATGGATGTGTCAGGTGCAGTCCTTACCCTTCAGTGTTGACTGAATTTGTACCTGGATTAAACTTCTACTTCTTTTTTTTGTTAATTATCTCTATTTTGTCTTTGTCGTTTCGACGTTTTATTCTGCACCGATTATGACCTTTTAATTAGCTTTTGCTGTTCGAGTTTAGGGAAAGAAACTCGTAACTGTATAGACAACCTCGTTTCACACCTAACTGAGAGTTTTGACTATGAATAATTTGGTTTATTACTTTTGCATTTCTCTAATTACGTACTACCTTTATTTTTATTTACTTTATTACCTTAGCTGCGTTTAGCATATTACCTTTGCTTTTACTTAGCCTAATTGCATTGATGTATTGAGGACCTTTCTTATAGAAGGGTTGTTTACTTTCAATTAAAATTACCTTACGTATTTATTTTTGCTGTAATCTAATGATTCTCAAACCGACCATTTGTTAAGCTACACGATTTGTTTATTATTATTTTACGTTATTCTTTCTCTTTTTCGTAATTTTGTACTTTATTAATTAATTTCCCGTTTTCTTACTTGTCAAATTTTATTTACTTGTTTATTTTGGCATCCTGTACCCTGCGTAACTTTGCTCTCATTTCTTAGGACTAGTAATTTTTTTTTCGTTTTAATCTATATTTTCATGATTTTGCATCCAGCGGACGTGGGTTTCTGACAAAGTTCGGCGTTGTTTCGGCGCGTAACTTGATGATTCCGGACCTAGTTAGTTAGGAAAACTCCGTGCCGTGATCTAGGCGGTAGTAGAACTCTACCAAGTGCAGTTATAGACCATTCGCCTTCAGCTGGTCTGTTTCTTGTGTAGTGGACCTAGCCTTCAGCTAGTCTACTACGTTCTGTGTGATAAGTTAGACCTTCCGTCGGCTTTATCATTTTATTTGTGCGTAGTGTAGCTAACCTTCAGTGGTTGCATTGCTTTTGGGTCAGTTTAGTTCAGCCTTCAGCATAAAAATTGTTCTATTTCCTTTTATACTTAATTTATGTACTTTGCTATATTTGCTTTTACTTTAATTTTGAGATTCGAGCCTTCTGCTTTCTGACCAATTTTATTAGCTAGTCCTAGTCTTGTGAAGCTTATGTTATCGTACCTTCTTTTAACTTCTCCTCTTTGCTTTTCCAAATTACCTCTTTTTGATTTAATTTCCTTTTCTTTTAGTTGATTATGTAGCGATTGATCTTATACCGATTTTGACTCTATTTTGTGAAAGTTTGGCCTAGCCAAAATTTTCATTTGTTAATTACCTTGATTTTGACTATTACTTACCTTGATTTTGACTTTTAATTACCTTGATTTTGACTTACCTTTACCTTGATGTATTTTTCTTGGTCTTTTAGGTTTTATTTACCTATCGTGACTTATTATATTTTTGTTTTCTCTTTATCTCTGCTGTTTTTATCTGGATTTAGTGGGGTTTTCCTTGTAGTATATTTAAAAACCGATTGTCGGAATTTGTGCATTGAAAACAAAGCTTCTGCCTCTATTTTTGTTTGATTTGATTTGTTGCTTGATTTTTGCTTCGTGCTTGATTTTTGCTTCGTTTAGTTTTACAGAGGTAGATAAACCTTTTTGGTAATTTGTGTCCACTAAGCCATCCAGGTTATAAATACTGAGGTACCCTGATACGTGACTTTAGTTTGATTGATTTCGTCGTTTAGGCATATTATGGTCTAACGATTATGGTTAGTCCTGGTGTCGAAATAGAGTATTCTCTCTATTTTGATCATTTCTTTATTCCCGATTGTGTCTTTTATCTAGTCCTACGGGGCGTTTTACTATTCCTAATTTTGACCTCTACCTAGTCCTACGGGACGCTTTGCAGTCTTTTTCTATTTTATTATAGGCCGAGTAGTTCTGGGTGATTCCGGGCGGCGCTTCGTCGCCTTCATTAACGCAGACGTTTGTTCTGGGGAGGGCAAATCTTACGGGCAGAGTTATGTTGTGGGGGGTCTAGTCTGGCCTTTGCACCCTGTATAGGGACAGCCCGTGCATTGCGTTACGGCGCAAAGGAGGGCGAAACTACTGCTCATGACCTCGTCCGTGGATTCGTACGATACGTCGAGTCGGAATCGGTGGCTCTCTTCGGAGTACCCTTTTAGTTTTTTTTTGTCTTTTTATAAGACTGCGATACACAGCTGTCTTAGACACTGAGGTATCTTTCAGTTTAGTATGTACTATAATATACTCCCTTCTGACCGGTGGAACACCTGGGTTACAATTTTTATTTTTGATTTGTCGGTTATTTTTAGTTTTCCACCTTTCAGGTATTGTTGTGCGGCCGATCTCCTTTGATTTCTCTTGGGGGTAGTTGGTTGTGTTTTGGGTTAGCTTGTATGAGGTTAGTATACGAGGTTCACCAAGTCGCATTTGGTTGGTACGCAATGCTAACTAAAGTCCGTTATCCAGCATAGTTCACTTAGTTTGACGCATTTTTACTTTTGGAACTTTATACCATACAAGCAGCTCAGAATTACTTCCTTGTTCTCTTGAGGTCGTCATGGGTGCTCGGCGGCAGAGCGATCACTGAAATATTTTTAGTTCCTTTTATAGTTTATTTAGATCTACTGTTTTCTTAGACGGCTACGTTAGTAGCGCTTGTAGTATTTGTCGCTTCCCTTGTAGTAACTTCATTTTTATTTCCAATAATTAAGTTATATGTAACAGTTTGATTATCGTCGAAAAACTTCTTACAGGAAGTTTATCTCCTTCCCAAGGAGAGGGGGTGTTGTAACAGTTAGTTTTGGTCACTACGAATTTTGCCACTTACTACCTTTAGTTTTACCATATTTTACGAAAATTCTTTAATATTCTAACCTATAATTTGCTTGCTACCTTTTAAATACCTCAATTGTAGCAGATACCTAAGTGCAGAGGTCTGTTGTAGTTTTGAAATTAAAATTAACCAGTTTACGAGTAACTTTTTGGAGATATTTTAAAGTTTATCTGATTTATGTTGTTATCTCAAGAATTTAGGGGCAACCTGTTGCTTGCTCACGTTACGTAATGAAAGTTTGTTTATCCTTACCTTATAGGGCTTCCTTTTAATTAGCGTAAGAAAAGCTAATTAAATTTTCTTTTATGGCTGAACTATGTTTCTTTTGTTACTACTTTATATGTTTTGGGCCTAGAGGGTGAAATTTTGTATATATATATTTTTGTTGCCTTATTTAATTAAATTTAAATATGTCATAAATTAGTAACGTTAGATTCTTAAAGTAATGCAGAAATCTGTGTTGAAAGCTTTAGTAGCGGTATGATTATGGGAAATTTTGTTTATAGAATATAGGGATTTGATTTATCAAGGGGGAGCGACTTACCTTTGACAAAGGGAGGTTTTCTTTTTAATTTCTCTATAGTATACTATTAGTTTTTAACTTACTATAATATTTCAATACGCTTTAGTGTAAGTGGAAGCGGTGTTATGTATATATATTCGTAAATGGGGGGTTTAATTTTGATTTTATTCTTGTTGGGGGGTCATCAATTATCGATTGTATAACGTAATGCATAGACTAAATTCATTAAGGGGTTTTGCTCTTATTTATTTTATTTTAATGCCTGCTTTGGGGTTTTTAGGGTACTCCTTCCGGATTACTATCCTCCTTCCGGATTACTATCCTCCTTCCGGATTACTATCCTCCTTCCGGATTGCTATCCTGCTTGTGGATTACTATCTTCCTTCCGGATTGCTGGGGTTCTTCCTACCATCAGTCTTACCTTAAGGTACGGGGTTTTGATAGTGCCAGCAGTTGTTCTCATTTGGTTTCCGTTCTTGGGCCATGGACCGGCTAGTTCTCCCGAAAACTAGCTACACCTTCACTGCTGAAGTCAGATGATTTGGTGATATGAAACCCAACCAAGCTAAGATTTTATAATTTTACTTACTTTCTGGTTTTAATTTATTTTCTCAATATTTTGCCTAGCTTAGGCCTAGTATCCACCACGGCGTTTTAACTCATAATTACCTGTTTTTTTTTTTTTTTATCCGTGCTATATTGACTATCGTGTATTGATAACGTTTGATGGTGAATGCTTGGCCTGACAAGTCATCGACAAAATTTCTTATCATTTATTAATTATTCACTGAACTGAATATTTCTTATTAATTAAATTCGGTATTTTTGGTTATTTGATGTAATATGAAGTTGAACATGTAATGTAAAACCAGGTGATCACTAGTGTTCGAACAAATTATTGGTTACATTTTAATTATAAATATTTTCTTGCAGGTTATATTTTTGTATACATGCCTAAAGGCAAATTCTACTGATGTTAATTGTTTTTTTTTATTTTTATAAATTTTCTTTTGGTCATGCTATGCATTAAGGTGGGGTTACGCTAGGTTATGTAACTACCATTTCATCAAGTCTCTTGTGCGATCGCCATATCGCACCCGCCTAGCCATTTGCTAATAAATATTTCATTAATTGTTGCATACATGTCATACAAATAATTTCAGGTTTTAATTTATATTTATGTATTTTAAATAAACAATCATTGCCCAATATATTGCATTTTGTAAAATTAGAACATTCATTAACGACAATAACGTAATGGTAATATGAGGAAAATAAACTTATATCGTTAGTCACCTTTAATTACCTGTTGTTTTATTTTGCCATTGATCTTTCAGGACGTATAAACTAAAGGATATGAGAAAGGATCGAAACAAGCTGCAATAAGATCGGCAGTATATCTCCAGCTCAATAGCTCAGAGTTGGTGGCGCAGACGGATTCACACCCGCCGGGCATATATTTTTTTTTGTGACACGAGCAGCTATAGCCTTGTATCGATCCTCACTCAAATATTTTTTTTTTTTTGGTATTTTCCTATTTAATTTCAAAGCCATCCCTTAGAGGGAAAAACCGTGTTGCATGAGATACGAGATTATTTTAAACAATATACACTCTAATATCGAACAGTTCTCAATAGCTCGTACGTCCAATATTTATATTAACGTCTAAAAACGAGGTCAAAGAATACCTCGTATCACGACAAATAACAGAATTACTCGTATCTCCATAACCTTCAGAAAGTTTAGAGATACGTGCTATTTTGGCGGGAAATGGTTGCACGTGAAAGGGATATACGAGTTATTTTATCAGTCTAAATCTAACAGTTGGGAGCAAAGAAAAATTTTCGTCTCATCCCTAGTTGACTGTTACATTGGTACAAGAAAGAGAACAGAAGAAAAGAAGAAAATAATTCACGACGATGTACAAGTTTAATATACAATTTAAAAATTAGGGGAAAAAGAAGTCAAGTCTGCAAGAACATTTTTTTAAATACATTTGGTTTAGGTGAATGGTCAGTCAGAAAGTGGGTGACTGAAAAAAAGGATCATGCTGGCATTCACATGAGTAGAGAGAATAGAAATGAAGAGAGAAGTGAAACTTTAAGAAAACCTAAAAAAAGGAAAAAAAAGATAATCTAATAGCCTATTTAGAATTCATTCCCAAATTACCGTCTCACTATTGCCGGAAACAAACTGACAAACTTTATTTGGAATCAATGTTTACCACTATGACACAATTTTTTAATCATTATATAGAGTACTGTACAGAAAATCAAATGTCCCATTTAAGTAGGCAAGTATTTGATACCGTTGTATCAGAAAAAATAATCTCCATATCACCCCAAGAAAGATACATGTGACAGCTGTATAAAGTACAATATTAGTTTGAAAGAGGAAGAATATAAAAAGCACATTGATAGGAAGGAACTAGCCAGGCAAGAAAAAGGTGAAGATAAAAAGAAAGCTGAAGATGGTCAATGCATTGTAGTTACTGCAGACGTACAGGCTGTTAAATTGGCTCCCTTTTTTAATGCGTGCACTATACTACAAAACAAAGCTGTGCGTTCATAACTACACTTTATATGATTTAGCTACCCATAGTGCTACCTGCTACTGGTGGAATGAATCACAGGGTGAACTCGTAGCCTCAGTTTTCGCTAGCTGCCTCATTGATTATCTCAATAAGCACAAAGATTCAGGAAAACCTATTATGATTTGAACTGACGGCTGCACCTACCAGAATCAAAATTCTGTGATGTCAAGTGCCCTACTCATGTTTTCAACAAATACCAACATTATTATAGAACAAAAATATTTAGAACGTGGGCACACTCAGATGGAATGTGACTCAATACATGCAGTAATTGAAAATAAGTTAAAAAACAGAGTTATTCATCTTCCCTCAGATTATATTGCTGTTACAAAAGAAGCACGACAAAACCCACGCCCTTATGACGTGAAATACCTATCATTTGATTTTTTCTCAGATTATGCAAGCGAAAAAGTTTGTTCATCAATTAGGCCAGGTTTGCTCACAGTTAACGAAATACGATGTCTGAAATATTTACCCAGAAGGTAAAATAATATACAAGTGTATTTTTTCTGACAAGTACAAGGAATTGCCCCAATGAATAAAAAACTTGGAAAGCCTAAATCAGGATTATTTGCCACCAAAATTCTATAAAAATCCGATAAAAATAAAAAATACAAAATGGCAACCGCTCCAACAATTTTTTTTAAAAGCAGTTTTACCAAAAGAATGTCACCATTTTTATGACAGCCTGCCGCATCAATAAATGTCTCCTGTCATTAATTTTAGGTGCCATTTACATTTCAAACAATCTATGTTTTTTTTTAAATTTTGGGTTGTACCTAGTTAGTTTAAATTAAATAAATAACATCAAACGTCAACTTTATGCAGTTCTTATTTTATGTAATACCTCGTATCGTTATATTGGGCAACTTGTTGAAAAATAACACCGCGTATCTCCATTTAAAAACGACAAAACAATTAAAGGTTGATATTTTCGTTAAAAAAGTATGTTTCAATGCAAAAAATGTAGACACAAAAAATTTAGTGTTTAAATTTAAATGCTTAGGTGTGTAAATCAGTTTTTTCTATCTCCTGCAAATTTGTCATTTTGGAGATAAGAAGTATTGTTTCTTAAGCATCGATACTAAAAATCATTAAAATCGATTAGCAGGTTTTCACGGAATTTAGAAAAAAACAATATTTTTACAAATTTTGACGCCCTCTACCGGCTAAACGAGACAGTTTTGGATATAACTAAGTCAGCTTAGATCGACCTATTTTGACGTCAGGAGTCTGTCGTCAAACGTTGTACACGTATTTTCCGGACACCCTGTAGGTAAAAATAAAAACCTTATACAATTTAAAAACAATAATCACAATACACGTCATAAAAATGAAATAACCATAAAACCTAAAATAAATAAGTCCACAGGATAAACAAATTTCAAATATTTATGTTTTTATTTAAACGATTATTTACCAACAAAATTAAAAAATTGATTTCATTAAAACAATTTAAAGTCGAAATAAAAACATGGATATTAAAAACAGACAATTTGAAAATATTTTTAGTAATGCTTTAATTAATTAATATTGTACTGAATAATTTATATAAGTAATATTTTTTACTAAAAAATTATAAATTAATAATTTTATTATAGGTAGGTAATATATTTCTTCAAAAAAGCTGCGTTTATACTATAAATTAACATTTTTACTTTAAAACTTAATTTTTAATGCATATTTTTATGACTTATAATTTTACATACTAAAACAAAAAATAAGATTTGCCCCTAACAAGCTCAGCTTCAGGGGATTGAAGAATAAGTTTATCGAAGACAACAGAAACATATTTATTATATTAATTTTTTTTTAAATAAAATAAACTTATAAGCAAAGTCGCAAAAGTCCACCGGCCATGAATATATCGTAACGCCATCTATAGTAGAATTAACTCAAATACAAGAGGCAGTTTAACTGATAATAAAATCGAAAGATAGACAATTAAATAAAACAACGAAGCCCCCCACTAGAAGGCGCGCAATCTGTCAAAAACCATGCCATGTAAAAATAGACGAAAATTATAGTATTATATCTTTACAGACTTTTTACGGATTGAGCGCCTTCTATTGTGGGACTTCGTGGTTTTATTAATAGTCTATTTCAGAAAGGTGTAGAGTAATAAAATGGGAAATTCCGTCCAGTTCGGCTCAATTTCGGTGTTGGCCATAGGCGCAGGTAAACTTTGTGCATTAAATTATTTATGATAACTAAACAAAAATTTCAGAGAAAAAGTAGTATTGTTTGTAAAATTAAAATTTCAAGTAATTGCGTAAGAGGATTAGAAAAGGTATATTTTCTGGCCTGAAGTGTCAAATGACCTAAATAAGTATATTTGTTTAGTTTAACGCATCAGTATTTGCTGTTAAGCCGTATATAGTGTTCACAGTATTATAAGATTAGTAATCAAATGGCGACATTCACACCAAGAAAAAGATGTTCCAATAATTCTCCACTATTAGCAAGTGAAAGAGTTATTATTTTAAATGTACATGATTGCATAAAATACGATTACCCGACACCAGGGAACTGGCGAAAAGCAGTCCATCATGTCATTAAAGAAGAGGAGAAAATGTGGGATCTTGACCACCTGATCGATCGGACCGTCGACCCGTAAAATTATAACGTCAAGAGGCAAGCAGACAGTTCCTCAGATGACGAAGAATATTATGATTTTTTATAATTTAATTTCTGTATAATTTATTTTTTGTATTTTGTATTTTTTTTATAATGTTTAATAAAAAATAAGTGTAGCTAATACTATGTACATAATGCCTCATTTTTATTCTGTGAAAATAAAATTATGTCCTTTTTAGGAATATCCTACCCGCACGCCTTTATCACACCATTTTCAGTGTTTGTGAATGGACAACAATAGGCAAAACCCATAAATTGACCCAAACCCGGGTGGTACTACCTGCACTTGATGAAAAGAAAGAATTTTGCAATGAAATGAATGCCAAATTATGAAAGTGGATTAAATATTCGTTGTGTTACTCTGTAGTCCCTTTGCATACCTAATGAGCTTTTATTACTCTACACCTTTCTGAAATAGACTATAGTTGTCTATCTTTCGATTTTATTACCAGTAAAACTATTGCATTGGAGTTGTTTCTACTACAGATGACGTTATGGTGTATTCATGGCCACTGGACTTTTGCCAGATGGCTTTTAATACATCGTACCGTTTTCTGTGGAGTTGTTAGCATACAAAAAAGAAGGCTTACTTCCGCTTTAGCTTAGCGATGCGTAGTTGTCTTCCTAAAACGACGGGGCAGTGTAACTTGGCAAAGAACAATCACACTACACTGCACTCCCACATATGCTGACACAAACACCAAGTAAGTCTCCCGAAAAAAAAAACTAACACTAAGTTAACGAACAAAGTCTCAACTGAGGTACTACGGTACTAAGATATAGGCAAGGTAAGAAACACAGCACGCACCAGGCGTGCGTAGCAAAAATACCAAATACGATGTCCGGAGGTTTATGCGCCATAGGCGCGGAAAGCAAAGAAACATGGGGAATTTAGTCGGCAGGCAATCCCTCCAGGGTTGAATCCGACACTAGTCATTCTGTATAGGATTCCTCTTGAAATATAAGTTGCTTAGGATTACGGCTTCCCGTAGGTTCCTAATAAGGATGAAACGGCCGTCGTTGCTTGCCCCAGGGTATCCATTATGCTTGATTCCCTGTGTATTATAATGCAAAATACAGTTGCATACTTGTCGGAAATACTTTTTACTTCTAAACAAAAACTATCGATTAAAAAGGAAATATAAAGAGTCCATCACATAACGGAGTACAGTGAGACATACATCTTTTTGCAAGTCAGTTTATTTTGCAATCAAATTAAACACTTACTTTTACACTACGAACATATACCGGGTGATCGCCAGACTGGCCACGGGAAGACCCATATAAATTTTGTCACCCAAAAATATTGACTCTCCTATTAATGTATAAGACTTTTTTCAAATTCGAATTTTATTATTTTCTAAGATGCCAATTAAAAATTATGTAGAAAAACTTTTCGTTAAATTTTTGAAAATTAGATACGGCTCTGATACATATGTATATACCTCAATGAAACCACCAATAATAGTGCCTTAAAGCATTCTTTATTCCTGACTCCTAAAAAATGTTAAATGATGCTATTCGGTCCAAAGAATGGTGTTAATAACAAAAAAAAAATATAAAAATTAAATCTACTGAGCTGAAAATGTTAATGTACTTAACCATGGGCTTGTACTGGACAGTTCTTTAAGATTCAAAAAACATGTTTCAAACTGTATATACAACGTGCTTATGTTAGATTGAAATTACTTTACTGTAGTCGACATGATTTGTCGGTAGAACTCAAGGAGATGTATGATTCTCTGGTGCTTTCAATTATCAGCCACGCAGATGTAGATTTGGTTATTGTTAAAATTAGGACGATTAGAAGAAGTAAGGGAGAATGATAAAAAATAAAATAAAGTAAATAAAAGAGAATAAAAAAAATTAAATAATAAAATTCGTGTAATAAAGCCTATTTTTAAAAATGGAGAATCTAGTAAAACTAGTTATTATAGACCAATAACATAAAAATCTTCGATAGCAAAAATATTCGAAAAAATTTTAAAATTAAGAATTGAAAATTATTTAAAAAAAATACATTTTATTTCTAATAAACAGTTTGGGTTTCAAAAAAATTAATCAACCAAAAACGCTATTTGCTATCTAACAGAACAAATATATTATGATGCACCAGATAATAGAAAAACCTCGTATTACTGTTTACTGTATTTACTGTTAAAAAAGTTTGAAAATATTGGATTCAGAGGAAAGCAATTAGAATTAATTAAAAATTATCTGAAAAATAGACCAACTTATGTTCAAACAGATAAAGAAAAAAGCTATCCAAAAGTATTTAAGTATGGTTTTTCTCAAGGAACAATTTTTAGGACCATTATTTTTTTATATTTATATTAACGACTTAGAAAAATAAAAAATCGATTTCATTAAAAAAATTTAAAGTCGAAATAAAAACATGGATATTAAGAACAGACAATTTGAAAATATTTTTAGAAATACTTTAATTAATTAATTAATTAATTAATTAATATTGTTCTGAATAATTTATATAAGTATTATATTTTACTTAAAAATTATAAATTAATAATTTTATTATAGGTAATATATTTAAAAAAAAACTGCGTTTATACTATAAATTAACATTTTTACTTTAAAACTTTATTTTTAATGCATATTTCTGATTTTACATACTAAAACAAAAACTAAGATTTGCCCCTAACAAGCTAAACTTCAGGGGATTGAAGAATAAGTTTATAGAAGACAACATAAACATATTTATTATATTATTAAATTTTAAATAAACTTATTATTATCATTATTAATTAGTTTTGGAAGTTTCAAGGTTAATTTAAAGAAATCCAGCCAGATCTTTATTTTTTTAATACTATCCATAGCTGACTCTTTCACTTGACGCCAAGTTTTACCCTCGAATACCACAGTTGCATCATAAGAATATGATATGACTATTCCGTTATTAATACTAATATAAGCTAAGATTGCTCCTAAAACGGTAACCTGAAGTATTCTAATTTTTGCGGTTAGCGGTTCACTGTGTATATTATCGATTTTCACTACTTGTTGACGATCCCTAAGTTAGTTCTCAAAGACATTTAACACGATGCCCTTTACGCCATATGAGTATAATATATTTAGGAGTAGATCAGGTGGCACCGTATCAAATGCCTTTGCAGGATCAAGAAACACTGCAACAGTAAGAAAATAACTTTTTGCAGTTTCTAAATAACTATTAATTGGCTCATTATAAAATAATAGAATTTTGTATGCGAGTGAATTATACAAGGACCTTCAATAAAATTGTTTAAGGACTTTTTATTATTTATATTAAATATTATTATTTTGGTATGAAAATATTTTATCGAACCGCGTGCTTAAGTAGTATTGATAAGGAATATTTTAAGTAAACTCTTTCTGACTTCCAAAAAAATTTCGGAATTATTTTAAGCTCTAGTAATTATTATATTAATAATTATTGATATCTAAATATTTTTTCAAAAAAATAAGATCTATTTATCATATTATCATACTTACGAAATTAATATACACTGAATTTCTTGCCATTCGTAGATCATTATACAACCGATAACTTGGTTCACAGTTCGAAATATCATGATTGAAACGTTGTAACAGATTAACATATTCCACCTAAAATAAAACGAATGAGGATAATTCTGTATTAGTAACCGGGAAGGAGCTAGCGCTTTGGATACCGACATTTTAAAGGCGAAAAGTTTCCCTTTTTTTAAGACTTAAACTGTTCATCACAAAGTCCGACAAATTATGTTGTAACACCTTTATGACAGGTCTGTACAATGTTCTTAGAGGGCAGGTTGCCTGGTAACACAGTGGCGGAAGCGACGGAAGCGGGGTGCCTAGACTATTACTTTTTAAGTTCAATATAATGATTTATTAATACTTCGTTCGTGTTTATAACTAAAAATAAAATAAATGCTATCATTAACCCCTTAACATTTCATAATGAATATAATATTCAATATTCGCAAACGACAAAATTTTTAGGATTAGTTTTAGATGAAAATTTAAATTAGAAAGGCCATATCCGGTATATTATAAACTCGATATCTTCTTTGGTATCTGTTTTGTACAGAGCTAAATATTACATTCCTTTGAAAGACTTAAAAAATTAACATTTTTCATTAATATATTAAAAATTATAATACTTAGCTTCTGTATGAAGATCTGCTTGTTTATCAAACTTAAAACTCTTACAAAATAAAGTTTTTAAACGCATACACAAATTACCACATTTAGAACCAACTGTTAATCTATATAGACCGAAGGGCTATTTACACGTTCAAAACCTTTATAAATCAAAAATTGGTATTCCAATTGTTAAAAAAAAAAAAATCAAACATAACACTTCGGGAGAATAAGACATTACTTGATCATAACACCATTGTATAAATTTATCAAACTAAATCAGTAAAAAGTAAGTTCGGAAAAAAATCGCTTTTTTTATAATAATATGACGGAATAATAACATATAACAATTTTCCAAAAAATATCAGAAAAATTAAAAAAATTGGTAGCTAGTAAAAAACAATTAAAGAGATATTTACTAAATTAAATTATTTTTACAATTTTTTTTTGATTTTATTAATGAATTAAATTGGTTTAAGTTCCATTCTTTTTTTTATGGTTATTATTTTCTATATTATATTGTCATTTTCCATCTAATGAACTGAAAAAGTTAATTTGGAATAAAGGCATTTTGAAAGTTAATATACGACATGAATCGAATTGAAACGGATGTTAGATGAGGTTACATACATTCATGGAGTCATTAGAAGGACTATACGCCAATATGGTTAAGGAAGTATTAGGAATTTCCTTATTATTTTAAAATATAATTTATGAAAGCTGTGTAATGCGGTGTGTTTTATTTTTTATCTATACTATTATATAAAATTTTAAAATTACTGACTGATTAATCATTGCCCAGCCTAACCCCCCTAATCATACCGTGCAAGCAAAAATTATTTGCATTAAAGAGGGCTTGGATTAAAAAACGTAGGGCTTGGTTTAGATCACAATGATATGGGGACGATATATCTAACCAAATAATCTAGGTTAAAATTTTGTCAAATTCATATTATGACATGATATGCCAAACTAATGAGTAATAAAATAAGTAAACAAATACAAATTTATCAACGGGAATTATAGAACCCGGTGCGACATCTTGCGTCCCAGTACGGTACCTTAGAAAAGGTCAGTCGTAAGGGGCTTATTCTGTAAAAACAGAACTACGGTTCTATAATTCCCGTTGATAATCGATCCTGACAAGTGATTTGTCTTTGAGCCCTGTTTCCTTCTGCCAAACTGAGCCTCACTGATGAGCCGTAATAACGGCGAAACGCGTCTGGGGATGGGTTTGGCAGAAGGAAACAGACAAAACTCTTTTCAATTAATATCTGTGGTCCGGCACTTTACCGGTTTTGAGAGCGCTCTTGCAAAAATTTTCTGTTTTTACAGAATAAGCCCCTTACGACTGACCTTTTCTAAGGTACCGTACTGGGACGCAAGATGTCGCACCGGGTTCTATTTATTTTATTTAGCGTATGGCTACATCACAGGTAAGTATATAATAAAAATAACACTAAGATTACAAATTGATGTTGTCATCTTTTGTTGTTGTTGCGCCTGTGATTCTCTTGCCAGGAGATCCAAAGATACTCTAAAGATTGTCTGGCGCCTCTTTGTATTAGTTCATTTAGCGTTACCCAGGGTGCACCACGTGGAGGCGAACTAACTATACACCCACCGGGTTCTATAATTCCCGTTGATAATCGATCCTGACAAGTGATTTGTCTTTGAGCCCTGTTTCCTTCTGCCAAACTGAGCCTCACTGATGAGCCGTAATAACGGCGAAACGCGTCTGGGGATGGGTTTGGCAGAAGGAAACAGACAAAACTCTTTTCAATTAAATACAAATTTATTTTTGTTGTTTACAAAATTAACAAAATAAGAATATACCGAAACAAAAAGAATTACTTGCACTTTATAAGGAAATAAATTTAGCGGCTTCTTAAGAATAGTCCTGCATGTTCCATAAGATCTTCCCACTTCTTGGGATAGGCATCTTATACAATTTATTGGCGTGTTTTGCATTATTTCACGAACATTTGCAACAAGTTCTTCTGTTCTTACAGATCGTCTTCCTGCTCCTTTTTTGTGTTGTATAGAACCTGTTTTCCTAAACACAGCTACGGTTCTTTTCAGGCAATGATAAAAATCCCCAGCAATAAAAGCAAAGTTAAGAAAATGTTCGTGAAAATCGTCCATGCACAAACCCAGATTGTATTGCCACTCACCATTTACTCTAACCACGTTTCAAAAATACGCTTCAACCATGAATTTTTTGTGCTGTTCCGTAATGCCCATTGTGTGAATTGTTCAAGAAATTGGAAAAATTAGCAATGAATCAAATCACTTGTAACGACTGTCAAAGATGACGGAATAACTGATTGTGCGTTCTTTAAGTTGTGGACTGTAGATGGTCGCCTGGCTCGGCCTTTTCTAACGTTTGTAAATTAAAACACTCAAAATAATTTACTTTACTGCTTTTTGTATTGACAATAGGCTGACACACAAGAAGAATGATTAATACAACAATATAAACAAACTGTCTTATTTTGACAGTAAAAAACCATGGTAACGTTGTTCACTTAAAGTATATCAAACATCGCCCCGGCCTTGAAAGGGAGTCCTTTCAATACGGCACGCACTCACATTGTTCAGAGCACGCACTACTTGTAGCATTAAGAGTTCGAAGGCAAAGGACAAAGTTTTGCAAAGGAACGTTTTATTGTTCCTGTTTTGGTCTTTATAGTAGCGACTCTTGCTACACCATCCTTGCCCGGGTGTAATTCTATAATTCGACCAAGTAACCATTTAAGAGGAGCTTGGTTATCTTCTTTGATGATGACCAAATCGTTGACCTTGAGAGAACTATGTGTCGTCTTCCATTTGCAACGTTGCTGCAATTCTGAAACGTATTCAAGGGACCATCTGGACCAGAAATGCTGCTGAAGCTGCTGAATACGTTGAAAGTGTTTGAGTCGATTTTCTGAGGTTGACGTGTAATCTGGATCAGTAATTGAAGTCAGGGGCCGCCCAATAAGGAAATGAGAGGGTTTCAGAGGTGTTAAGTCTGCGGGATCACTTGAGAGCGGAGACAGAGGACGCGAGTTTAGCACCGCCTCTATTTGAACTAGCAAGGTATAAAATTGTTCAAAAGTTAATATAGCATCACTGGCTACGCGTTTTAAATGATATTTTGTGGACTTAATGCCAGCCTCCCACAACCCGCCAAAATGGGGCGAATATGCTGGGATAAATGACCACGAAATTCCTTCATTTTGGATTGAATCGGTCAAAGCTCTAGCATTTTCTTGCAAAAAGGTACCTAAACGTTGTAGTTCTAAATGTGCACCAACAAAATTGGTGCCGTTATCCGAGTACATCTGAGAGGGCCTTCCACGACGCGATATAAAACGTTTAAAGGCTGCTAAGAATGCCTCTTTAGTTAGATCCGAAACCAGCTCAAGGTGGATGGCTTTAGTTACGAAACAAACGAACAGGCTAATGTAGCCTTTAGTAACTTTGCAGCCACGACCCTGTCTGTCTTTTAAAGAGAAGGGTCCCGCATAATCCACGCCAGTCGTAAAAAATGGAGGAGCAGGGTTCAATCTTCGAGCAGGTAAATTGCCCATAATTGGGTTAATATGTTTAGGATTAACTCGAAAACAACGTACACATTGGTGAAATGTTTTTCGCGCCAAATTGCGTCCTGATAAGGGCCAATAATATTCTCGAATTGATGATAATAATAGTTGAGGTCCCGCGTGACATAAGCGAATATGTTCTCCTCTAAACAATAATTTAGTGAATCTATGCTTTGAACATAAAAGAATCGGATACTTCTTATCATATTCAAAATTTGAATTTGCTAATCGACCGCCTACTCGAAGAATTCCGTCATCGTCGAGAAAGGGATTAAGATTTGATAGCTTGCCTTTTCCATTAGATTTTTTATGATTGATTTTAAGAGCTGATATCTCATTGGAAAAGCTTTGTTGCTGTACTATCTTTATTAGACATAAAGAGGCACGATTAATATTTTCCGTATTTAACGAATTAAGATCTCTCTCGATTTTGGATTTAAAACAATTGTCTTTGAACCTCATACAATAGGCGATTATTCGTTTTATTTTAGATAAATTAGAATATAGGTCAAAGTCTATTATCGAGTTATTGACTGAAAGTTCTAACGATATGACGTTTTTTCGCACTTCGGGCAAGCCGTTGGTCGAAGCTTGCGATTTTGGCCAATAACTTTCGTCTTGCTGTAACCAGCTTGGACCGAACCAATAGGTCTCAAGGGACAATAAATTGCTGGGCGCGACGCCGCGTGATACATGATCCGCTGGATTGTCAACAGTTGGAACGTGTCTCCAATCTTTAGTATCCGACAATTCTTGAATGGCCGCAACTCTATTCGCGACAAATATTTGCAAGGTGTGAGGAGCCATATGCAACCATCCGAGCGCTATCGTAGAGTCGCACCAGTAAGTGATTCTTACGATTTTTATATTTAGTGATTGGTTCACCCTTTTAACAAGTCCGGCAAGTAATACCGCTGCTGTTAGTTCCAATCGTGGAATGGTTTGTATTTTTAAGGGTGCCACTTTAGATTTGGCGCAAATCAATTTTACAGATACCTCACCTTCTTTATTTTGCGATTTTATATAAACACAAGCACCGTATGCATGTGAGGAGGCATCTGAAAAACCGTGGATCTCTACATAAATTGCGTTTTTGCAAATAACTTGCCTTTCTATGCTTATTTGATTTAATGCCGTTAGATCATCCCGAAATTGCAACCACCTGGTATGCAGTGCGTGCGACAATGAATTGTCCCATCCTACTCTTTCTAGTCAAATATCACGCAAAATGATTTTGGCTTGTATTATTGCTGCGCTTAATAGACCGAGGGGGTCAAAAATTTGAGAAATTTCGGATAGAATTGTTCGTTTTGTTATGCGTGTACCAAAGTTGGTTCCTATTTTATACGAAAGGCTATCTTTACGGCCGTTCCAAATCAAACCAAGTGTCTTGGTATTTTCGTTTGCTCCTAAATCAATTAAATCTGTTTTATTGGACGTTTTTATGCCCTTTAACACCTCGGAACTGTTTGATACCCACTTTCTTAGATAAAAACCGGCTCCTTTGAGAATTTCTGAAACCTCGTTAGCTAAAGAGACTATTTCTTTCACGCTACTCGAACCTGTTAACATGTCGTCCACGTAGAAATCTTCTTTGATAACTTGTGCAGCGACCGGAAAATTTGCTTCGCATTCTATTCCGAGTTGAAAAAGACATCTAATTGCTAAGAATGATGCTGATTTAGTACCATACGTAACAGTTGATAGTTCATACGTTTCGATGGGCTGATCAGGATTATCACGCCATAAGATTCGCTGTAAACAGGTTTGATCGGGATTTATTTGACACATTCGGTACATCTTTTCGACATCCGCGGCAATGACATAATTATGTTTTCGGTAACGCAATAAAATTGAAAAAAGATCCGATTGAATAGTTGGGCCAGCCATTTGTAAATCGTTAAATAAGTAGCCGCTGCTGCTTGCACACGACGCGTCGAATACAACGCGTAACTTAGTCGTTGAACTACTTTCTTTAATTACGCCGTGATGTGGCATATAATACGCATGCCGCGCGCTATCTGGTTCGCCGACCTTAGTCATGTGGTTCAGCATATGATATTCCTCAATAAACTTACTATATTGTAGTTTAAAATTATTATCGCGATTGAATTTACGCTCTAAAGCGTAGAATCGTTTTTCTGCTATTTCGCGAGAATCACCCAATTTAATTACTTCATCTTTTAGCGGTATAGTTACCTCAAAATGCCCGTATTCATCGCGTTTTACCGTTTCTATGAAATGCCTTTCACAAATTTTCTCTTCGCGAGACAATAGATTTAAATCGCGAACTTCTTCTATTTCCCAAAATCGCGTAAGTTGTTTGTCGATTTCTATATTTTTCAAAAGGTTACAATGGATTTTTTGGGATTGAAGCCGATCAGCTAAAATTTGTCCGGATACTATCCAGCCAAACTTAGTTTTTTGTAGGAATGGACCGCCACTGTCTAATTTGATTTGGCCCACGCACATGACATCCCAAAAGTAATCTGCTCCTAAAAGCATATCAATTTTGCCTGGTAAATGAAAGTTTTCATCAGCCAGTTGTATGTCATTGGGAATTTTAAGCCTTTGTTTATCGACTTTAAAGTTTGGTAAATCGCTAGTGATAGTTGGTATGATTAAACATGAAATTTTGCATGAATAGTAATTTACTTGCGACTGAGCTTGTAGTGTTGCACTACCTTTTACGTTAGATACAGTATCATTCAGCCCGCTGATTTGTAAATTGATCGGTTTATAGGAAATTCCAAGCTTACTGTAAAACTCTTCAGTAACAAAGCTGCTTTGTGATCCCGCGTCTAGTAACGCACGCGCAATAAATGGTTTATTATTTTTATCAAAAATACGTAGCAACACGGTTGCAAGAAGTACCTGCTGATTAACTGATATATTGCGCGACGATAAACTTATATTTCCGTGCGGTAACTCTCTATTTTCAACCGATACATTCGAATTTTGTGCGTTATGCAAATTATCGCCTTTTTCCGAATGTATTAAAGTATGATGTTTTCTCTTGCATGTTTTACAAGGCCCGGAAAAGCACTTTTCATATAGATGCCCGAATCTTAAACAATTTAAACAAAGCCGTTTTCTTTTAGCCTGTTCTACGCGTTGATTTATATTTAATTTTAAAAACTCGGAACAATTTTGAATGTAATGCTCATTTTTACAAAAAGAGCACGATGGTTTTGCCGCACGATTTCCCGACAAAAGCGTTTTAGGTCTACGTTTAAACCTGTTATGATTAGAATCCGTATTTTGCTCTTTATCATCTTTAGTTTGCTCTATGGACTCAAGTAAATCAGCCCTTCCCTTTAAAAAGTCGCTTAAGTTCTCAAGTGTAGGTGTTTTGTGGGTCGCTTTTATTTGTTCCCACTTTCGAAGTGTAACATCGTCTAATTTCGTAGTAATTAAGTATATAATTAAAGTATCCCACGATTCGATAGGTTCATTTAAGGTTTTCAGGGCCCTAAGATGTTTGGCAACACCGTCAACCAATTTTCTTAAAGCGCCAGATGATTCAAATTGTAACTTTTCTGTGTTAAATAAAGCTTTAACATGATTTTGTATTAATAATCGATTGTTATTGAATCTATCACAAACTAACTGCCATGCGTTATCGTAATTAGAACCTGTGAACTCCAGACTGGCTATAATTTCAAGAACCTTTGGGCCTAAATAAGCCCTCAGATAATGATACTTCTGGATGTCGCTAAGTCTAGCGTTTTGATGAATAAGCGATTCGAAAGTGTCTCGAAACTCTAGCCACCTGTCATATTCACCGTCATAAGTCATAATTTCAATAACTGGCAGTTTGACGCCACTAGCGCCATCGCTTATAGGTGGATTATTAGTATTGCTAAACGCGACTGAACTCTGCGTACCTCCACCAATGGCATTTAATGGGGCCGAAATATTATCAGCAATTAGAAATCGTTTTGATCTGGCAACAACCCCGTAAAAGGCGCTCTCAAATGTTTCACGTTCGGGATACTCGTTTGTTGGATCTGTACTGATCTCTTCGATTTGACCTTGCAGGTCTTCAAATTCATCTAGAACGTTTTGGAAGCGTTCTGCTCGCTGTTCTAGTTCTAAAAAGTCGATTTGATTATCGATAGTGAAATCGACATATTTTTGCTCTAAACGAGTTATGTATTTACCAAAAATTGTTACTTTAGCTTTGACTGAACCTCTCTTTCTAATGAGTTTTTCACTCTGTGTATCAGGCTTATCCTTCATTATGATTGATTTTATTCAAACAATCTCGAAAATGATAACTAAATTATCCAAAATGCGTTAGAAAATTGTTTGAATCGATTAAGGTATGACAAGATTCGTTCGAAAAACTCGCTAGTTAAAATAAGATCAGCCTAAAACTACGCTTAATGGGAATGCAACACAGGAAAGTATGGAACGGACACACCTGTTTGATGTCTTCTTTCTGTTTTGCATCCGCTGCTCGGAGGTCCATAATATGTGCGTTCTTTAAGTTGTGGACTGTAGATGGTCGCCTGGCTCGGCCTTTTCTAACGTTTGTAAATTAAAACACTCAAAATAATTTACTTTACTGCTTTTTGTATTGACAATAGGCTGACACACAAGAAGAATGATTAATACAACAATATAAACAAACTGTCTTATTTTGACAGTAAAAAACCATGGTAACGTTGTTCACTTAAAGTATATCAAACACTGATTGATTGTTAACTCAGGTAGTTACTGACACCCAACAGGTATTAAGCTCTACGGCTAAGCATTACGTCCTTAGATGCAAGGCCCTCTTTGATGCAACCAATTTTTGCTCGCACGGTAGAATGACGAAATTTTGAAGATGTCTCCATAAAACGCAGGAATTCACTGTAAAGGAATTTTTCGAAAATCAACTCCTTAGGGGGTTAACATTTTTATAGGAAGTACTGTGTCTCGGAAACTAAAACTGGTGGTCTAAAAATTGATATATAAAGTCCTGTTTTATCGTTTTTTCAAAATTCACTTAAGGGGTTACTCTGATAAAATGAGTAAGTAGACGTGTTTTGATGTTTTAAGAAATTTTGTCCCTGGCGGGTTGATATGTAGTGGGTAAGTTTCTAACGCAACCGCTAGAGTAAAAGATAAAACTCAACATCAATACTTTGCGATACAATTAATGAAACACATATTTCTTATTTTTTGGAAATCGGCATCTGTAAAAAAGTATAAAGTGTATAAAAGTATAAAATATTTTTGGTTCGAATTTCTTAAAACTCAAACACAAGTAATGGAACACCTAGTTATTTCTTTTTTTACGTCTACTCCTAAAGAGATGCAAGGGGGTTATGATAGCTTTCATTGGAAAAATTATTCTTTGACGGACTTCTTGACGCATTTTAATAAATTCTACACCCTCAGGTGTTTATAAAGCTAAGTCTATGGAAAGGTTCTATCCATTATTAACAATCTGATATGACGTATTTTGTAATAATGATGATGAATCTATATTTTTAGTAATATTTTAATGAATAAAGTTAAAGTATAAATGTAATTTTTATTGAAAAAGAAAGAAATTTATAAAGATATTTCTGTTAGACCAAGTAGGTACCAACCTTATAGGGCTAATTGCATAAAATATAATTTTGTTAAAATTTAAAAAACTCTTATGTGGACAAATTGATCTATCTTCACAGGATGTTTGGGGAGGAAAGGGCAATATTTTGGGACAGTGTTCAGAGGGTGAAAATTAGAGAAATATATCCATTATTATGGTTTAGTACGATTCTCAACCATTTCTGAGATAATAGGTTCTAAAGTTTTTGTAATTTAATTTTTATTTTAATAGCGAATAATTGCAGGTACTGCAATACAAACTAACTTAAACAATATTTTCAAAAACCGCTCCCCAACTTCAATACATTTTTCGGGACGTTTATTAATCGCTCGGGTAGCACGTTGGATTGAGTGGGAATTGTTTCTTATAAAAGCTGCAGCATTGAAAATTCGATCGCGGAGTGCTTCTCTTGTTTCCCCTCGTGTTTCTTATACTAGCGATTTCATCCATCCCCAGAGGCAATAATCAAGCGGATTTAATTCACCAGATATTAATACTGAATCGATGTTGAAAGTTTCGTTCAAATGTAGCATGAGGGTTTTCATCTGACCACCGATTTTCATTGTGGCAATTACATCACGAGTGCACTGAGCTTCATCGGTAAATAAAATGTATTTGTGCAGACTTCAATTTTGATGGATCCATTCACAAAATTGTACCCTTGAAGCAGGATCATCATCTAGAATCTAGAAGATGTTGAACGGGTTGAACGTGAACAGGTTTAAACCCATTTTTTCTAAGTGACTTCCATACGGCTAGATGTAATGGTATATGAAGTTCATTTGCAACTTTCCTCGTACTTATACCTCAGTTATCTGCGACAATATCCAGAACATTTTCTTAATTTTCCACATCTTTCAGACACAATTCTAACACTTGAAAACATTCCAGTTTCCTGAGCACTTGCAAATATTTTTGAAAAACTCTTCTTTTAGGAACTCTTCTATTTGGAAAACGACGTCGATACTCATTAACTTCGCGCATCGCACTACCGTTACAGTAACCATACACAAATATCATGTCGGCATACTCCCTGTGACTGAATGTGTGGGGCATTGTAAGTAAGAACATCTTGAATCAAGTCGATACGCTTAATATGAAACTAACTGACAACTTCTATGCATATCAAAACTATCAATCAAAATGTATCGGAGGTTTAAAACTACAGCCTCGTTAATTATTTCAAAATTTAAAAAAATCAGAACCGATTATTTCAGAAATGGTTGAGAATCGAACGAAAACATATGGGTTTATTTCTCTTATTTTCACCCTCGGAACAGATTCCCAAAATATTGCCCTTTCCTCCCCAAACACCCTGTATAGTCTAAAATCTTGCTTGAAAGAAAGCGCGATGCGTTTTTTTTTTCGGTTCGACATAAAACAATAATTATGTAAAATTAATTTTTATAATATTCATTTATTTTTAGTTTTGTTCAATAGAAACATAAAAAAAGGCAATTGTGTACCAACCTGCTTAATATTATTTTTGGAGGTCTCAAGAACATTTCTTTGCCTTCCCACATTAAAAAGAAGGAAGCTAAGATATACCCGAAAGAATAAACCGCTGGTCTCATGGTACCTGCCAAAAAAACAGCTAGTAGTGCCAAATAAAACCAACTGAAGAAGAACACTTTTTTGTAGACATCCATAACGGTCCTAAAAATAATTAATATATCTTACTATGTAAGTAACCCGTTAATAAAAATGTTTACAATTTACTGTTACTTAAAGGAATCTTTTCTGCCCCATAAGCTGATACGATAAGTAGTACATTATGTGTATGATAAGTACTGTTTATTTTGTAATTCTTTTATAGAGAAAAAATGATCTTCATCATGTAGTAGGCTGTTCAATGACCGCTGACCGTTACGTCACGACTAGAGCTTATCTTTCTAACAGTGCCGGTTTAAGGTACGTTTGCGCCCGGTGCTACTTGTAAGCATCGTCCTTCGTATTCCTAGTTTATACCAAAGAATATCATTAAATATTCTGTGGTTTATACAATCTGAAATTATTGTATTTTTATATTAGGTATGTTTGAAGAAAAGGTTCGAAAAACCGAAATACCATAATTCATTATAAATAACTTCACAGAATACATCAGTGACAAATAATGTAATCAGAAACAGCCAAATACGAACATAAATACATACAAACAAAAAGCTGATTACGAATAAGGTTAGAAGAACGAAATGACAACATAATACCATTCTGAAACATTTTGCTATTCCTGTTTTGCCAGTCTACATTATCATAGTTCTATCACTAATACATTTAGGAACTGAGTGAAAATAGAATATAAAAAAAAACCAAAAATAAATATTTTACGATTAAAATCAATTAAAAAAAACACAAACGCAACAATACATTTTCTCTAACTATGTTCTCAAAATCGACAAGGTCCAAATAAATATATGTATATCAAAAAAACAATACTGCTAGGTACATACCTAATGCCCAATATTGCAAATAATTGACATTTTTCACTACTAATATCAAAAATACTATATTAGAAACTTTAGAAATTAAGAAATAATTACATGTAATATGTAAGTTTTGAAATTCAGAAGAGGAGTTTTATTCGGTTTTACTTACAAGAGTGGCTTTCTTGCTTTTAAATTTGAAAAAATTTGTATTAGCTGGTTAGTGTCAACAATTTTTAAAATGTCTGAATTTATTGATATTATGGCTAAGGAATTCAGTTCTTTTTCAGCAATTGAATTTCTAAGATAGGTTTTAACTCGTTTTAGAGTGGAAAATGACCGCTCCCCGCTAGCATTCGTAACCATTATAGAAAAGAAAATACGAAGGCATAGGGCAAGGTTGCCTATATTGAACCGCTACCTAAATTGGACCACAGTACATTTCTCCGAAACTAAAGAAGTGCCATATCATCTGCCAATACTGTAACATACTTCCACCTAAAACCTTTGATCGGCAACAAACTCAACTAGTTGGCCGTTAGTGCTTGGCGTGTACAGAGCAAAACGTAATTTACACAATTTTAATGTAATAATTTTAGGATTTTCCTAAGAATTTACCTTAGAATCATAAAACTCTAAGCAAAATCTTTTTTATGCAACTTATCAAGTAAGTTGTTCTCTTTCTATTTCTCCTATTACCATGCCATAATTTTGGTTTCTTGTTTCTTTCCTGGGTGGTTTTGTAAAACCCGTGGTAGTTTCTTAAATTGAACCACTGGGTGATTGCCAAAATTGAACCGGTCCAATGTAGGCAATTTTTCCAAATTGTGCAAAAAAATTTTTTCTCTTTAAATAAGTTAATGTCATAAACTAACACCATTTCAATATTGCTAAAATATTTTTTCTTTGAGTTAAAAAATGAAACTATAACTGGTTTAATATAGGAAACTAATAGGTATTTTTTTTTGAATTAGGATGTCTTCTACCGAAATTTTGATGTTTTTTTGAAATATAAGTATAAAACTTCCTATACCAACAATTTTATTTTTTATTTATTTATTTAACACCTAAGCTTTCGATTTAAATCATGTGGTCCAATTTTGGAACCCCCAGGTGCAATTTAGGCAACCGGTTTCCTATATTGAACCACTTGCAGAGGTTTTTCTATAGCCTGGTATATCATAGATACTTTAAAATAAAATTCTGCAAAAAATTATGCAGTTGAACAACATACTAAAGTATACTAAGGTATAGCTTCAAGATCGATTTTGCGTTATAATCGGGATCTATGATAAGAAATCTGGAAATTGGTCCAATATGGGCAACCTTCCCCTGCAGTTATATTTGGAAAAGGACATGTTAATTTATTGTCATGCAACAATTTTACTAAATCTTTGTGGTATTCAACTTCAATCTCATGACTTAGTTCATTTAAGAACATTTTGAAGTGAATGCACTCTTCAGGAAAATATTCCTCCATGCTAAGGTTTTTACTTTACCTATACAAGCTATCTCCGCGCACCGCCCTTATAATATTTACTGCCCGGTGCTATAGTACCCAATAGCACCCATGTAAAACCGACTTTGCTTTCTAACATTCGTAAACTAGGTGGGATAGTAAATTTGCGTCCATAATGAATACCGTATAATTTTACCAGGCAAAGAAGTTTTATTGTCATTTTTGACCGTGACATTTTTAATCAATATTATTTCAAAAATGTCACGGTAGTGTGAAAAAGAACAAGCATTAATTTTAAAATTATTTGATTATTCTCAAAGAGAAAGTGATGCCGGAAAGACTTTTACCCTTTAACGCAGTTTACGAGGTAAGTAGATATAATAAAGCAGGGATTGTGAAAACAGAAATAATAAACATGAAAAATATATGGCAATGTATTTATAAATACCCATCTGTTTAAAAGAGTTTCTGATGCTTTGGGAGTTTCGTGTTCAACAATCCAACGAATTAAGGCAAAAGGAAGGAGAATTATGTAGATTTTAAGAATTGCCATAATGTGGCTATTTTGTCATCCCGCGGTCGACAACTTCACGAAATTCATAAACATACCATACTAGAGCGTATTTATGGGATGTATACAGCAGGTGAATACGTTACCATTGGCTCAATACAGGAAACCTTAAAATCTTTGATTATGTTAAAATGACCCGTGGTTCATGAGCGGACTGTTTAAAAAAATTAAAATTTAAATGGCCTAAATGTACTGTATCAAACAGGCGTTTTTTTTTATAGAATAACCCCATATAGCTTAAAAACGAGTGAAATTTTTAAGAGAATTTAAGAAGAACAGAAACTCTCAATTTCCCTTCCCACTTGTTTTTTTGGATAAAACCTGGATAATATATACAGTAAAAGGGCTTTTAGGCAAAGTAGGCAAGGTGATACTTTTCATAGAGTTAAAAAAATCGTCGAAGGGTGTACGATATATTACTCTACATGCTGGTTAAGAAAATGGATTTGTGAATAATGCAGGTTTGATATTCAAGTCTGGCTTGAAATCTGGTGATTATGATTCGATGAATAATAAAAACTTTGAGAATTGGTTTGAAGAAAAATTATTACCAAACTTGGAAGAACCGTCGCTAATTATCATGAATACTGCCACTTATCATTCTGGGCTAATTGAAAACATTCCAAATACTAGTTGGTCAAAAAGTATACTTATTACATGGTTAGAACAAAGACAAATTTTGGTTTCACCATTTGCAATGAAGGATCGGATCTGAATAATAATGAAGCATCATATCTCTCCAAAACGTTACAAGTAATCTGGAAAGTTTTAAGACTTCCTCCATACCATTGCCACTTAAATCCTACTGAAATGGTTTGGTCGGAATGTAAGCGCTATTATGATGGAAAAATAAGTTCAATACATCCTCTAACAAATGACGTAGTTGGCAAATATGGAGACTATGACGTACGGTCAGCGGTCATTGAACAGACTTTATACAGAATACTGCCCACTTAATCTAGAATCGTTCGAACCCGTCAAATTAATTTTTTTAAAAAGGGAAATATATATTATACAGGGTGGATCATACTATGCAACAGTTTTCAACTTAAATTTTTTAATAAAACATATTTTATATTTTTACATTCTACAATCGCTTCTAGATGTTTTGCGCCATTGATATATTGCTCGAACTCAAGTCACAGTTTTTAAGGTATTGACAATGACAATTTGCCATTTATGTTTAAGATGTAAAAAATTCAGTGATTGTTTATGAAATTTGATATGGCTCGGCTGATGTTACATCCAAAATGCGCCTCGCTGAAGATGAACGCATAAAAATTTTGATTATGTTGGGTTGTGTTGATAAAAGTAGAAGTCATAGTCCGTGATATGTTTAATGAAAAATACTCAAATTATCCGCCTATATCCAATCGATAGCGTCTAGAGTCTAGAGTAACAATTGAGGGGAAAACTTCCAGTACTATTAAGATAATGTTAAATGTGGTCGTCCTGGTATAAATGAGTGTAAAAAATAAAAATAATATTATCACTATAGGAAGATTCTCGTTTAACTATTTAAAAAGGAGAAGTACCATCCCTACAATCCAGTATATTTGTACAAGAGTTTTTCGACGATGATCCTGATTGGCGAGAGCAATTTTGTGTTTTTCATTATGAAGCTCCGTTTTCTTTAAATGGACAGGTTTGTAGACAAAACTACAGATATTGTACACAGGAAAATCCTCTCCGGTTCATGAAAATCACACCCAGTATAATGAAGAGGTAATTACCTTAGGGGGCATTATTGGAAATAGAGTAATTGGACCATTTTTGGATAGATACGCGGCGGTCAATAGAGTGGCCCCCAGATCACCCGATCTTAATCCAATGGATTATTTTTGTAGCGCAACGTTAAAACTATTGGTTTTAAATCTAAACCCAACTCGATGGATGCACTTAAGGAGTCAATTTGACGAGTAATACGAGAAATGTCTCCACAAGTAGCAAAAAATGTACAACGGGAATTTTTAGATCGACTTATCTACTGCCGAACAGTTAGCAGATGACTTTTTCAATATCTTATAAAATAGTTTTATTCCTTTTATACTTTGTCGTTTGTTCATTTTGTTTTATCTACAAGTTAATATTTCGTAAACGGTTGAAGATACATATGTATAGGACATAATTTTTGAAAAATGTCTAGAATTGATTGTAGAATGTGAAAATGTAAAAATATGCAATAGTTTCATTAAAATAACAAAATTAAAGTTTATGCACTTAGCATTTTTATGATCCAACCTGTATAATGTTTTTTTTTTACTTTACTATATTGACTATTATCAGATCCATATTGATATCAGTTTCTTATGCTAAGCTTCTTGATATTACCGCAAGCATGATCCGTTAAAAAACATTGCTGTATGATGAAAACAAAAAGCCTAAGGCCTTTTGCACACACTCAAGGCTACCGTCCTAATGGCACCGTTTACGCGATCTACCACGTTCGTGTTATCCCTGCACACATGCACGGTTTTCGTCAGTTTGATTCGATTATGGGTCATAGACGTGCTGAGTCGATTTTAATATCTTACATGCGTATCAAAAAACGAAGAAAGGCACGACACAGAATTTTGTGGGTTCATCCCATCAATATGGGAAGGAAACAATTCGGTGCATTCTTTGTACTATTTGGTCAGTTGAGGGAAGACGAAAAAAAACATTTTCAACTATTTTAGGATGTCCATATCCAGCTTTGATGACCTACACGAACGATTAAAAAATTCGCTTCAACGTCAAGATACATTTATGAGAGAGTGCATACAGCCTATGGAAATATTGGCTGTTACAATCAAAATCAGGATTGACCCCCGAAAATATTTCCTTCCAGGCATTTCTTGTGCAGTTTCTGTTCTCATATATAGAACTTGTTTTGTCCCAAATAACCGGCCTTGCTTCCACCAAAGATATAAGCATATCCATCTATATCTACTGCCATTGCGAAAAATATGATTATGATAAAATATACTAAATAAAATAATGTTCCCGCCAATGAACCAAGAAAATGTAAGCGCGGTACAGGTGAGAGCACGAATTAAATTAAACTCTACTGGGCATGTCTCTCCGTCAACACGGTAACGGTCGCCGTGAATTATAGTGGGGGCTCACGGTGACATCGCGGTGGAACGGAATCGTGTACGTACACGGTGCCGGTGCGTGTGAAAGGTTACATAATAGGCAGTTGAAGTGCGGTCACGAACGTTAACGTATACGTACAAATTGACAGCTACGCATGCGCAGTAATCAAATTTTGACGTACGTGTTTTAAGCAGTTCAACGGGCGTACGTTATCTGGCGTTGTTTTACGGGACGTGAAAAATGAACGTTCCGTTACCCGAAGGACCTCCGAATATAACCGATTATTTCCGAAATGTCATTTTGTGACAAACAGGTCTAACTTTTTTTCTGTGGTTCTAAATGAATAACTTTTTCTAACCACAAAACATGACAAACAAATCCCAAATAATTTTACAGTAATCAAAAACATCAAAATTTATCAACAATCCGAGTTATTTGTTTTTTAGTTAAAAAATTAAAAAAGTATTTTTATTATCTTAACTTTTGTGATTCAATTGTGATTTTAGTTTATCAGAGATACCTACTTTTGAATTTTTTTTTCTTTATAAGTTTGTTATCGATGGTATATGTTCCATATTTTTTGTATTTTGTTTTGTATTTTTAGAAGATTTAAAAATAAAACAAAGTTTTATACTCTTCCATACTCTCATTTTTGCTTTTCTTCCTTCTTTATGCAATTTTCTTAACTTTTAAAAAATCAACAGAAAAATAAAGGTAACAAATTAACATAGTAATATGACAAATAATGTCAAATTTGCATTTTTTGTAGGTTACGTTAACGGGCACAGAAGATAAGCACTTCAACTAAAATGCTTGCCACCAATTCGCCACGTTAACTCCTCAACTAACGTGCGTAAATTTGCTTACGTATTGGTTGTACTTCAACTGCCTAATTCCCTTAACCGTATAAACGGTGCCGTTAGGACGGTCGCCGTGAGTGTGTGCAAAAGGCCTGACATAATAAACGATAACGTTAGGTATTAGTACTGAAAATATGTTGTAAATATAAAATATTTTTGTAAAAATAGGCTTGGTTCGCCGTTACAAACAAAACCGAACAAACCTTGTGTAGGTAACGAAATCGGGAATTGGATTTTCGATGTCCTCGTCGATCAAGTGTGCCACGTTATCGTTACTACCAGCTCCCAATTCGTGTTCTTTATATTTTTTCGTTACTTGATACGTTCTTAGTTGCCTAGAGAAACACAGCAGTAGGAAAAAATCGCTAACGGTCCTTCTTACATTTGGGGGATGTGCCATATTCATAAAATGGCAGAATTGCTGGATCCGCACTCTTAGGTCGCTTCTATTCCAGTATAGCGTTCCTGATTCTAAAATGTTTTATGATAGATAGACATCATAATCGTTATTTGGAGAGATTAAAGGGGATGCTCCCTTCAATCTCTCCTTTTCAAACTTTCCTTGAAGTGGCCAGTGTGGACTCTCCTTTGGATGAAAGAGTTTCACGAGACCTTATTAGTAAATATCAGAAAAACTTTAAATATTTTTTTCTACAACCGTGCGTTTTAACCCATTTTCCCGCACGCATTTTAGTTTGGAAAGTAAAATTACGCAAGTTTTGACCTTATTAGATAGTTTTTTTACCTCGGAAGTTATAACAATTTTTACAATAGGTAAATAAGTATTTACAAAATCCGAAATGGTCCATCTAATAAAATTTACCTCTTTTCTATCTTTTTGTTGTAGGTACTATTTTAAATTTTTTTAAAATATAAAATAATGAAGATATTTTTATATAACCCTGTACATTTCTTTAAAGTCATAATCAGCTATTAAAGCAACCTGTGATGGGTGGTTTGATATCATTTGCTATGATTACCAAGCCGTGTCATTATTACTAAAACGTCAAAAGTGTTTAAAAAGCATATTCGAAGTAACAGTCGATGGTCTTTTTCTGAATTAAACCGAATCAAAGCAATATTTAATGGATTCATCCGACGTAGAACTTCCCGAAGCCATTTTGAAGGCTGCAGATAAAGTAAATTCCGATCTGTTACCTGCCAAATTAAGACTAAGGTATGAAAAGCAATACGAACATTTTGTTACATGGTGTAAGGAGAAAGGGGCGAAAACCTATAAGGAAGAGGTATTTTTGGCGTATTTTTCAGACCTAAGTAAGATTTTGAAATCTAATACATTATGGTCCCGCTATTCGATGGTAAAAAGTCTAGTAAAAATAAAACAAAATTTGAATATAGGGAACTTTCATAAGTAAACGTCGCGCGTCGTTTCTCAAACAAAAAAATGTTGGATTTAGAGCACAGAAAGCGCAGGTTTTTACCAAAGAAGATATATCCAGGAAGATGATTAAAGTGAGTACCTACCATTTTTGCTCTGGTTGGCGCTTTGCGCAGAACGGAGCTTGTAAATATCGCCATCGACGACATTCAAGATAAATGCAATCTAATTCTGATTCCAAAAATCATTTGTCAAGATCATTTGTTTTATCTGAAGAAATAAATAATGGAACCTATTTGATGCTGTACAGAACGTATGCAAAATTTACGACCACCTACCACTCCGCACCACCGCTTTTTTATTAAGTATAAGAAAGGAAAATGCTCAGTTCAATGCGTTGGCGTAAACACTTTTGGTAAGATGCCAGCAGAGATTGCTGCATATTTGCGCCTACCTAACCCGGAACGTTAAACAGGACACAATTTCAGGTGTTCTTCGGCAACGTTCCTAGCAGACTTAGGTGAATGGATAACCAACATAAAAGACCTCGGTGGCTGTCGCTGAGGGCTATTTGGAGGATTCCGAGAACCAGAAGAAAAACATATCGAATAAAATCCTTTAATCTACAAATGACTTACAACCGTTGCCGTCACCGTCATCGTCATCTTTATGCGACCTGCAATCGATGCCATCCCAATTGACGTCGTCTTTATGCACTTACCAGTTAACACCACATAACTCCACTGGACCGGCAATTTTAAATAATTTACAGAATGCAACAAATTGTGTTTTTAATATTAACATTCATAAGAATTAGTACCTAGCCTTTTAGTTAAAATTTTATATAATATAATATGTTGAAATAAAATAATTTTTGGAAAATAAGTATGTATACTTTTAAGGTCGTAGAAAAAAATAATGTTCCTAATTCATGCGTAAAGTGTCTTTTCCGCCCTTGACCGCTTGCCCGAACTCCGCTCGGCGTCGTTCAGGTCTACTGCAGTCGCGTGCGGGAAAGTATCACTTTCCGCCAACGGCGGTCCTAGAACGTCTTCCTGGGGGGGGGGGAAGGGGGGGTATTTTTAAGGAATTGCGAAGGCGCTTTTTTGCGCCGCAGGCGAAAAATTTTTTGGTGCCACGCCGTTTTTTGGGTAAAATAACCGTAAAGCTTAATCTGCGGCGATATGCCAGACTTTAAAACACTCTTTTAATTTAAAAGAATTTTGAAAGGGCGACAAAATAAACAAGTTTTAAAAGCTTCGAGGGCATTATCCGTGACAGATGAACTTTGTTTATACAATTGTACTATATATCTGGGGGGGGGGGGGGGGCTGAGCCCCCTCGTAAATACGCCACTGATGTAGTATCTTTTAATATTGTAACATAAGTCAAAACACTAAAATAAAACAAAACTTAAATGTATATGTATAATAAAGAAATCAGAACATAAAAATAAAGCTAAAAAAAATTACAATTGTTTTTTAATATATTTTGCATTGGATGCTGCTGCTTTTAACATTTTTATTAAGTCATTAGAAAACCGGACATTCGGTCCGGTTTACCAGCATTTTCGCGATATTATATCGACTTATCGACGAACTATTATTATAATAGAATATATCTTATAATATTAAGATGATGATATTTTTATATAAAAAATGTTTTTTCAAATTTATTGGTTTTGTTTTTTATTTAAAAATAATAAATATTTATAGTTTTTAGGACATATTATTTTTAGTTTTTGCGTCCTCAACCTGGTCTCTTGGGGGGGGGGGGGGGTAATTACCCTCAGTACCCCCCCGTAGGACCGCGCTTGCTTTCCGCACTTGAAATGAAATGACTATTTTGAAACCCCTTGGGTATAAATAAACTTACCAAACGTAAAAACTAAAATATGACACAATTCAATATACTTTCAGGACACCGTGGTTCGAGTGATTCTTAATTAAATTTCAGTAGTTTAGAACATGTCAGTATTCGATATCCGGTGGTATTCGGTTAAGAAGTTTGACAACAGCCAGTGTTCGGCGAACAAGGTCCTTGTTTAGAGGTTCATGTTGCGTCCGTGAATTTTATGTTTTAATACTCAGTTACTATTATAACGGTTACTTAATATGGCGCTGAGACAAAAAAATGTCAAGAAATTAAGTATTTTTGATAAAAAAAACACATGTGTTTGTCGGGAAAAGAGACCGACGTGGGGAAAAAATCCGGAAAAAGACTTGGGTATGAAGGTAAGCGTACATGAGAATAGCTGATTGCATCTTGACCAGACTTCACGTTATTAATTGAAGTTGGAGTATAATCAAAAATGATACAATTAACGTCTCCTACTGCATTTTCCAAAAAGCAGAAAATTTTAAAACTGAGGACAGCTATTTAAAATGTATTTCTTGGCCAGCTGCACAAAGAACAACACGGAAATTAAAATGAAAGGAAAGTTGCAACAGTGAGTCATTGCCTAGGGCCTGAACAACAGAAGTTTCATGGCACCATAGAAATAGCTAGAGAAGACAAGAAAAAATTGGAAAAGATCATCTGGACCTTCTGGAGAAACCCTTTAAACCTATAGTAAACGCAACAATAACAAGGCACGTATATACAAGGAAACAGAGAGAGGGTGAAACCGTAGACATGTTTTTAAAAGATCTCAAGAAGCTAAGCAACTGTTGCAGTTTTGGAAATCTGAGGGACAGTTTGATACGGCATTGTGTAGTATGTGGAATCGTAGATAACAGAGTTCGAGATACTTTACGAATACTTAAATTTGACAACGTGTGTCTCAATATATAATGCGACAGAATTAGCAGACATGCATTTATGACAGTTGTATAATAAGACAGTGTAAGTGCATAGTGTTCAAAAGAAAGTAAAGATAAGAATAAAGACTATGATAGAGACGGAAACTTAGCGAGAAATACGGAGAAAAGAAACTAAGTAAAAATTTGCAAAAATTGTGGCAGGAAGAACAGTTATAATGATTCCCAAATTGGTGTTGCGGTAAACTTAGAAGCTCCATGCATTATAGGGTTCTGTACTAGGAGCTTAAAGGGTCCTTATGAGATTAAAATAATGGAAGACGACATTTCAGTTCCTACAGAACCACTTACTTTGAAAGTATTTTGGCCAGTATCCTAAACTCATCAGATATTGTAAGGACAACCAGATACCAAGCAGTAGCATTACAGGTATTATTATTCTTTCCTTTCCTTTTTCGCTCAGTGAGAATGTAAATAGTAATAGTATAGCTAGAGCAATAGCCACTATGTCCATTCGAATCATCAACGCTATGGTGCACACAACATATGTTATCTAGAATGAAATAAAATACGTAATAATGTTATTTAACTAGTAGTAGTAATTGAGGGGAGATTCCGACACCTGGCTAGTAGACCGACGGCGGCCCTTTTTAACATGCTTTTATTAGCTTCACCTGTATGTTTGTATACGTATGTTTGTAACCGACTTCTTTGAACCAGATTTTGACCCACTTTAAACGGTCAGATTTAATTCAAATTTTGTAGACGTTTCAAGAACCGCTGACAATACAATAATCACGCAAAAAAATTTTCCTTTCAAAATTTGACAGCTGTGAATATGTCAAATCGTTTAAAAAAATGATATTAAAGAAAAAGCTATAAGGTCGTATGTATATTAACGGTGGAAAATTGAAAAAAATACGCAAAAAATTCTCTTGTCAAAATTTGACACCTGTCAATATGTCAGAATTATTACAATTGTCGCTAAGATCCGAGAAAAATAAAAAAAAATTCTACCCGTCCAAATAAAACTTGACAAATTTTTTAAAAAATTTTTGTCGTTTGTTCGGGTTTGTTCGGGTTTGTATGTATGTTTGTTTGTAACCGATTTCTTTGAACCCGATTTTGATCCACTTTAAACGGTCAGATTTAATTTAAATTTTGTAGATTTATCAGGAACCGCTGACAATACAATAACCTACTAATCTAGCTCAATCTACTTTCTTAACAATCAAACTAAAAAATTAAAAATAAATATAGTTTAAAAAAACTAAAAAACACGCTTTAATAATAATTAATCAAACTAAAAAGCGGAAAATAAATATAGTTTAATAGCTATTTATGATAAAAGTGTGTAAATAACTCGTTTAAGGCACGCGTATGAAAATATGCGGAACCAGCGAAGCGCACTGAGAGAAAACTCTATTAGCCGTAGCTAGAAATCCAATCGCAGTAGCAAGAAATCTGCATTAAATAGGCGCCGAAAAAACAACTCTGTTGGCGCTACAAGGTTCATTTTTTTGAAATGACTTTTTAACCTCAACATGGTCGTTTTTTAAATATTATTCTTTTGCTGTTAAAAGACAACTCTATTGCCATAAAAAATATAAAATATAATGCAGATTAATTGAGGTCGTGTAGTTAGAATAGTATCGGTTTTTACTCCTAAAAATAATCGGTCAGCTATAAAATAATTTTATTTTTATTGTAGCTAGTCCACCTAGCTACTACTAAATTCCTTTTTTTTCGCTCCTTCGCCAAAATGGCTGTGGTTGGTGGGTTCGTTTATAGTTGGCTATTGATTTGATAAAATTTTTATATTTTAATGATTCTATATAGGGTGGTGTACTTTTAGTGCATCGTTATACAAAAAGTGTTGTGGCGGTGTGTCCTCAAATTCAGGTAGGTAAAATTATTTTACCAATAAATATATTTATTACTTATATTTTTTAATTCATTCCGATAATGGCCGCCATTAAGTTTCCGTTCTGCACTTATTAGGGACGTATTTTTGATAAAAATTGTATGTTAAAATTTGTTTAATAAGGGGAGGATCTGAGTAAAATTAAATTATCACTAAAACAAATAATGAATAAGCAGCGTAATTAAATACGACAATTAATAAAAAGTAACAAACTGCTAGGAACATGACCCTTTTTAGCCATTTTTTTTTATTAATAGGTATCAGAAAAAACCTAACAAATGCGATTTTCCATTGCAAAATTTAGAACGGGGAAGAAATATCTCAAAAACTCTAAGATCTAAGTCAACAATTTTTTGTAGGTACCTAAGTAGAGTAATGTGATAAACATGAGTTACTTATAAGTAATAAATATAATTATTGGTAAAATAATTGTACCTACCTGAATTTGGGGACACACCGCCACAACACTTATTGTATAACGTTGCACTAAAAGTACACCACCCTATATAAAATTATTAAAATATAAAAAATTTATTAAATTAATAGCCAAACATCCACTATAAAATATAATCCACCAACCAATAAACAAACTAACAGCACTGCAAACGGCAATAAAATGAACCAAAACGATTTCACCATATTTTAAAAAAGCAACTGTTTAGTTCCTAAAAGGTATATTTTAGATAGGTATAAAAGGTTGGTCAATTTTTATTTTATTTTTTGTGGTAATAAGATTACCCTATAGGAATTAAAAAAATACTTTTTAAAAACACTTTATTGGATACATATTGTTATGGTTATATGATATTCTGTTACCATAAAAAAGCATTAAGCACATATTGTTGTCAAAAAAACGTCCTTGATTGCGACTAAACGAAATATTTTAGGGATAAATGGATTTTTTCTTGTGGTAATACACATATATTCAAAAAAATACTTGTATTGAGTGATTTTCCTTAGTGCGAGTTTCGCAATTCGTATGAGTGCCTTAAACAAGATATTTTCTTACGTAATGTATTTCATACAAGATTTTTTCTACGAGCGTGTGAAAAGTACAAGATTTTTTCTACGAGCGTGTGAAAAGTTAGACTTTTCACCCGGCGTGTGAAAAGTAATTTACCTACTTTTGACACAAGTGCATTAAAGTGAAACTTTTCACACCGAAATGGGTGTGAAAAGTCTAACTTTTCACATGCTTGTAGAAAAAATAATTTTTGAAATTCTTAATACAGGCAGAAAATAATAATGAACGATAAACATTAGTATTATAGTAAAAAAAAAGCGTTGGGCGCTTTGTGCTATATTTTTCGTATATCGAGCACCCCACGCTTTTTCACAATAATACTAATGTTTATCGTTCATTACTATTTTCTGCTTACATTAAGAATTTCAAGAATTATTTTAAACTATATTTTTTTCCCGCTTTTTAGTTAGATTAATTATTAAAGTGCGTTTTTAAGTTTTTTCAAACTATATTTATTGCCTACCATTATTTAACTAAATATATGTTACGTCTAGAACATTTTGCTGCCAGGAAAAATGCATTATCAATTAAGCCATTAAGAGAGATTTTTCAATTTCATTTAAATTGATAGATTTACAAGATCTGAAAAATACAAGGCTAATCATGGGATATCGTAAACATTATTGTCGAGACTATCGATAATTGATTTTTACTGATAAAGCCTCATAACGAAAAACAAGCAAATAAACAATACAAAATTGCTGTTCGATTTCAGTTAAATTCGGATAAGGCCTTCTTGCCAAATATCAATGAGACTGCTTGATATTTGAAGGATTTTGCTGAAAACCACAAATAAGTTTAAATCTGTGAGAGCTACCCTAGGGATTGTCAACAAGTATAATACAAACAATATAAATTACTAAGCTAATATAGGTATTAATAACGGAATAGTCATATCATATGCTGACGACACAGTATTAAAGGATGAAACCTGGACTCAAGTGAAAGAGTCAACTATGTATGGTATGAAAAAATTTAAGATCTTGCTGGACGTCTTTAAATTAACCTTGAATACTTCCAAAAGTAAGTATGCATTCTCTCTTACTTCTTCTAATCTTCCTAATTTTAACAATATAAAAATGAAAAATCTTGAGTTATCTTTGAGGTAAACTCAATAAAATATTTATGAATTACTATTAATAAACATGTTAAATGGGGAGCACATATCTATTATTTGACAAACAATATTAGAAAGTTATTTCGTAAATTCTATATTTTAAGGGAAATTATTGTCAGAAAACTATTACTCTCCGTAGGTATATAAGACTTTAGTAGAATCACTAATCAGATACGGTATAATTGCGTGAGTAAGGATCTAAAAAATCTCTCTAAAACGTCTAAATGTCGTTCAAAATGATATCCTAAAAATAATTTATAAAAAAAAAACGCTATCCACACATTTACGCTATAATTCAGAAATCCTAAATGTTTGATCCCTGTATATATTATCAACAGCTGTATTAACACATAAAACCTTCACATTAAGAAATTATTGTAATCACACATATCAGACGCGCAATCATATAAACGGACGGTTGATAATTCCTAACAGTAAAAAAATATTAATTTAAAATGTATTCATTATTTAGCTGAAAAAACTTATAATTCGCTACCCGTAGAAATAAGAAATATTCCAAACAGCAAAAAGTTTAGAAAAAAAATGTAGGGAGCATATAGGGAGGTCAAAAAAAGTGCCCCTTAATGGAGATACAGGGCCGCAAAGAGGTACCCACCGACTTACCCTTTCGGCTCTAACTTTTGAACGGACACGTATAATTTAATGAAATTTTAGTATTTTGTGTAGGCCATAGAGACTCAAAAAACCGTACTACGTTAGATGTTTTACATCATCAGGGAAGTCAGGATTGGACTTGCCACCGCACTTATTGGGCCAAAATTTTGACAGGTGCCATTTTACAAAGCTTAAATCTGATTTTTTAAATTCTTTAGTCATTTTTATTTAAAAAGGTAGTCTTCATTTGTCTCGATGGAATTAGCGGTTTTCGAGAAAAATAAGGTTTTTGTATATCACATTTAAGAATTGATTCGAAATTTATTTAATAATCAAGTTTATTAACATAAGCTATTTAAACACAATAACTAATCAAATAACTGAATAACTTTAAGATTAATACTACGCACTAATATAATTAAATAAATTATTACATCTCATTAATGCTCACGTGCATCTAACTTATGGACAAGCGTTCGGAAATTGTGTGGAGGCAAAAAAAAAAATTCTGATACATTTCTAAATCGGCGTTTACCGCATCGAAAAACTTTTCAAAGGGTCGATCGTAGCTTAAGAGAAACAGGTAAAAGTTAAATTATGAAAAGCACTTAAAACTTTTTGACATTTCGGAAATCACTTAAACGCAAGAATGTTAAAAATGTAAAAGCTTTGCTTCTTATTTACTTGAGCAGATTATCGAAATGGGCGCCCTGTATGCATTTTCTTATCCGACGGAAGTTTTCTTGTTGTACTCAAAACAACATTTCACGGTTATCTCGAATTTCGTTGCAATGGTATGTTATTTTTTCTATCAGGTCTTCCCTGGTGTCAATTGGCGTCGAATATACAAGCCTCTTTAAATTTCCCCACAAAAAAAATCCAATGGAGTCATGTCGGGCGACCTTGGTGGCCATAAATTAGGCCCACCACAACATAATTATCGATAACCAAAAGTATTTGATAAATGCTGACGAACTAAAATGCTAAAATGGATCGGTGCACCGTCGTGCATAAACCACATCTGATTTTTAATTTGTAAGGGCACATTTTCTAACAAACCATTTAAGTTTTGTTGCAAAAATTGCAAATACATGGCACCATTTAATGTATTTTCGTAAAATAATGGTCGAATGAGGTGATTCTCAATAATCCCCACCTACACGTTAACCATAAACCTTTGCTGGTGCTTTTTCTGTACTATCGCATGGAGATTTTATTCATGCAAGATATGCAAATTATTTCAATTTATTACTCTGTCTCAGGTAAAACCGGCTTTGTCCGTGACCAAAACAATACTAGTAAAATTTGGATTCTGTCTAAATTTTCCCAAAAACCAATTTGCGTAATTGAGTCTTGCAGGATAATAAGCGGGAGACATAGCATGTACCTTTTGAACGTGATAAGGGTGTAGCAGTTGTTCTCGAACGGTCTTCCTTGCCCTTCTCCACCTTTACGCGGCAAAAAGCTTCCTAAAATGTATTGGTAGACGTTTAGTTACTTTAAGCATTTTTTTTTAGTTTTGCTTTATTTTTTACCTGTTTCTTTTAAGCTACGATCGACCCTTTCAAAAGTTCGTCGGTGCGGTAAACGCCGATTTGGAAATGTATCAGAATACATTTTTCTTGCCTTCACACAATTACCGAATGCTTGTCCATAAATTAGATGCATGTCAGCATATTCGCTATAGGAATAAATTCTCCATTACTTAAATCTTCTGTACTCACTCAAGCAGATAATTTTGAAAACTGTTGTCATTTACACATTGATAACGATATAAAAACCACTGGTGTTATATTGTAGTAGTAGGATTTATTATTTTATTAACGTGATATAAAAAAACCTTATATTTCTGGAAAACCGCTAATTCCATCGAGACAAATGAAGAGTACCTTTTTAAATAAAAATAACTAAAGTATTTAAAAAATCAGTTTTTAGCTCTGTAAAATTACACCTGTCAAAATTTTGGCCCAACGAGTGTGGTGACAAGTCCGTTCCTGACTTCCCTGACGATGTAAAACATCTAATGTAGTACGGTTTTATGAGTCTCTATGGTCTACACAAAATTCTAAAAATTTATTAAATTATATGTGTCGGTTCAAAGGTTAGAGCCGAAAAGGTAAGTCGGTGGGTACCTCTTTGCGGCCCTGTATCTCCGTTAAGTGGCACTTTTTTTTACCTCCCTATACGCTCCCTAGAGAATGCCATATACTTACCGGACACCCTGTATATACTTTATAAAACACTTATATTTAAGATAGAATAGTATATAGTAGCTTTTAATTAAACCTTTATCTTAGGTATGTGGACAGATATAAAATATACTATCGCCTATCCATTGAATGAATCAGCAATGTATCATGGTGTATTTAAATTTTTTGATAAAGCTCAAAAATGCATTCAATTAATTTTTAGTTTTACTCTTTTATCTTTGAAAATATATTCAATTTTAGGTGACACCTTAATTTAAGGTCAAAATTTGAATTTTTTTCTTAGAAATAGATAGAGTATGGTACACAAACTGTTAACAAAGGTTATTAAAAGTAAAGAAAGAAAACAAAAAAATAGTATACAGGGTGATCCATTTAAAATTAGCAAATTTGAGACTTCCTGTATAACCGGAAGTAGCATTTCCGAAATAATACAATGGTCGGTCTACTGTTAAAGTTAATAAGCTATTATTTTAAACAGTTATACATTAAAGTAATTGTAAAATTTACCTCAATACCAAATTTGAAGAATCCATAGTTAACAAAAAATTTGGCCATATTTTTCAGGCTGTCGTGACAGTTGTGTTGATTAATACTAGGATACAGAACTCGCTGACGTGCTGTCGACAATTTTCTGGATAATCTATAGTTGACCTATAAGAAATTTTCTGTTATTTAAATTTTATTTATTTAAAACAAAAAACGTCATAGTAACATCATGCTATCATAGCGAACATGTGTGTACTTGATATTTTTTTAACTTTCAAAAGGCCTTTATTCCAAACTAACTTTTAGAATTCATTACAATCATGGAAAATGACAATATAATATTGACAATAATAACCATTAAAAAAAAGTTCATCCAAATTAATTAATTAATAAAATCAATCAAAAAAATAGTGTAAATAATTTAGTTTAGTATACTATATCTCTTTAATTGTTTTTTTAAAAGATTGTTATATTTTATTATTCCGTCATATAAAAGCGATTTTTTTCCGAAATTACTTTTTACTGGTATAGTTTGCTAATTTATACAACTTCTGATGTTATGATCACATAAGGTCTTATTCTCCCAAAGTGTTATGTTATGATCAAAATGTCATGATATCTAGGAAACTAATAACTTTAAGCATAACGTATGATTAAATAAAAGGGTCTAAATTAACTAAACAAACAAAATAAGTGATAATACTTATATGGGGTGTTCGCTTTAAAAAAATATAACTTTAATTCTCCACAATTTTTTGGGCGAACCTATATATACCAATTTATTACGGATATGTAGATATATTTTTAAGAGGGCTACAACTTTTATATAAGAAATTTTTTGTATCTTTTTGTTTGTCCTGTATCTTTTGAAATAATCAACCGTTCTGGTAGTTTCTCCTAACTATACTATAATAACTATAATATAGCACTAAAAATAGTATGGACTACGACAAAACTTTGACCATAATTAAATCAATAAAAATTGTTCAAACAGCCGACAATTAACCTTTTTCATCAATCTTAAATTAATGAACAAAACTTTAAGAAAGTATACGGTAATACTACTATATGTAGGTATTTAAGTGCCAATTTTAAGTACTTAAAGTACTCAATACCGCTGCTCTGCTTTTACAGGACTAGAAAAAAACGACTTACCTGTCGAATGGTGACTACTCTGTGGATCGTTACGATAAATACAAATATAAATGACCACAACAGTGGATAAAAATCGGCGTAATCGCGACCGTAACGCGACGTGTGGAATCCCAACCAATCTGCAAAATTCAAAGTGACGTTGTGCACCACCCCGTGCCTCTCCTAAAAATTGTAATTTGTGTAACTGTGAGGAAAGTGCATATTTTAAAGAAAGTTCTTGTCAAGCAAGAAGCATATTTTCATTACCGAGGACAGAAAAACAACAAAACAAATCGACGCCACATGTGGCCATGCGCTTCATCCTCTTGGCTAAATAATTATCCTTCAAAAGAATTATATTCAGAAACAAAAAAGTTGAACATAAGACAACTTTACATTTATAACATCTTAATATATACAGGGTTAGTTGAAATAACTGGAACGGCTAATTTCCTTCAAAACTACCTAGGCTAAATCAATGAATTTTGGTACAGGTGGATATCTTAAAAAATTGAATAAAAAATGTACATTTGCGACGTTGCCAGATTTTTAGTTTTTTCTGTAACTCAAGGAATGTTTTTTTTTAAACGTAACAATACTCTTTTTTTTATTGAATTCGATTCCTCCCATCAACATTATCATTATTTCCTGATAGTATCAAATTTTTATCATAAATAGTTTTATGGAAAAAAAAAGTTAATTAGTTACAACTCTAACTCTAAAATAAAAAAAAATCCAATCTATTTCCATTAAAAAACGTTTTAAATAATTGAGAAGGAAGGTTGGTAGACATAATGTACCTAATAGTATCGATAACGATAATATCAACTAACAACTACTAACAATAACATAGCTAGTAAAAATTACTTACATAATATTATAGTACAGTACATTAATTTGATTACGAAATCGATACCATTAGGTGCATTATGTCTAGTTAGTTAGTAGTAGTTAGAGTTGTAACTAATTAACTTTTTTTCCCATAGAACTATTTAAGATAAAAATTTTATACTATCAGGAAATGATAATGTTGATGGGAGAAATCGAATTCAATAAAAAAAGAGTAGTCTTACATTTGAAAAAAAAACATTCCTTGAGTTACAGAAAAAACTAAAAATCTTGCATCGTCGCAAATGCCAATTTTTAATTAAATTTTTTAAGTTATCCACCTGTTCCAAAATTCATTGATTTAGCCTTGGTAGTTTTGAAGAAAATTAGCCGTTCCGGTTATTTCAACTTACCCTGTATATATGTATATAAAAATAAAAACCTTATAATAATAATAATAAAAGTAATAAGTTTATTTATTTAAAATTTAATAATATATTAAATATGTTTATCATCAACCGTCAGTAAAGCCGTACATTATCAGAGTGATTTCCGGACGTAAACGAACACTTTATTTTATTGTAAAATAAAATACTTTTTCCACAAATGACATTAAAAGCGGTCTTTTAATGACACCTGACAGGCTCAAAAGGTGTATTTTTTCTGCCTAGTCAGAAAAAGTGGACTTTTTATGCCTAGGCAGAAAAAATACACCTTTTGAGCCTGTCAGGTGTCATTAAAAATTAAAATTTAAAATGACAAGTAGTAAACACAACAATTTAATAAATGTCATAAATAACATACATAAATATAAAAAATACGATTTTGCGTGAAATTGGAACAAATTTGGAGAAAAAATTATATGTTTTACTAGGCAGAAAAGCAGATTTAATGCCTTGGCTGGTTTCCTAGCCTCGGCTGCGCCTCGTCTATAAAACACCAGCCGCGGCTTTAAATCTTGTGCTTTTCTGCCTAGTGAAACAAATAACTATTACCTGATGCAAACGCGGCAGATAATTTTTTTACCTTCCGCAAATTAGTGACTTTGACATTTATTAATAAAAAATCGTCTGTCACTGTCACGACTTTCCCTATGACAGCTCGATAATAGTTTTCTCACGATTTATTGCGATAGGTTATACCTTAATTTTTTATAATAGGTATTATAAATTCTAAACGTTTGGCGATAAAATTTTGTATGCACCACATCAGTAAAGTGTCTTTATCGACTCGCCTGTTATTCGCCTCGCTCACTTCGCTCGCTCATCTCATAATTTCAGATTCGTCCAATAAAGATTCACTTTACTGCCTTGGTACATAAATAACTATTATGTTGTCTTCTATAAACTTATTCTTCAATCCCCTGAAGCTGAGCTTGTTAGGGGCAAATCTTATTTCTTGTTGTAAAATGTAAAATTATAAATCATAAATATGCATTAAAAATCAAGTTTTAAAGTAAAAATGTTAATTTATAGTATAAACGCAATTTTTTTGAAGAAATATATTACCCATAATAAAATTATTAATTTATAATTTTTAAGTAAAAATTATTATTTATATAAATTATTCAGAACAATATTAATTAATTAAAGTATTTCTAAAAATATCTTCAAATTGTTGTTTTAAATTTGGATGAATTATAACTTTTAATGTCAACAAAGCAAATTTTATGTGTTTTTCAATAAATAAGATGGGGTTGCATGTATGGAGCGGTATTGTCAATTGTCAATAACTACCATTTCATTGATCGTTTGATACCAAATCCAAAATATTTTCTTCATTTTCCAGCAAATGCGCAGTTCTTGAACGAACTACTCCACTAGATTTTGGTACCAGACTGTCTAAAACGTAGTATATTTAAAAACCATAATCATAATACACGTCATACAAATGAAATATGTAACCATAAAACCTAAAATAAATAAGTCCATAGGACAAAAAAAATTTTAAATATTTATGATTTTATTTAAACGATTATTTAAGAACAAAAATTAAAAAAAATATTTCATTAAAAAAATTTAAAGTTTGCTTTGTTCACATTAAAAGTTATAAATTATCCAAATTTTTACATAGGTAGCAGCATTCTCTGTTCTTTCAAATACATTATGCCATGTAGTGCGTTACTATCATGGATATTTACTTTTAGATAAGCAAACAATAATCATGAAAGTGGCAAATTTATGGCCTCGAGCATGTAAACAAAGCTACACACGATTAGACATGCGCACTGCATCATTATCATTTGACGAATGGGAAAATAGACAGGTCCGGGGATATTTAAGTTCTTACTAAAGAAATTGTAAAAGTTAACCTTCAATTTATTTTTACGTGTAAACAGGTCAAATTTGCCACAAATTCTTTCAGAAACATTGGAATTTATTCTCTATTTTTAATCCAGGTGGGAAATAAGGTAGTGATCTCTGGAATATTTAGTAGTTTCAAACCTATTAGACTTTGAGGATAGAAAATTGTTTTTAAGGGTTTGTTTAAAAATGATTCGCCGTTGTATTTTCAGTTCAAAAAGGAAGCGAACAATAAGTCAATTAAATTCTAAAATTTATAAATCGAATATAAAAAGAAACAAAACCAGCAAAATAACCAATCTTCGATGTTATCGCGTACCTTACCTCAAGTCAAATATTAACTGGTATATAACTTATATTAATTTTTACAGTTTGTTAAAAACCTGGGTAAATGTAAAACATTTTCGAACACAATTAAAAAAGTTTTTGTCCGAGAACTTGACCCGTGAAATACTTTCATCCTTGGATTAATATAAACATACTTAGGTATTTACTTTTTTTATATAATATAAGTACCTATAGAGAAAAATGTCTTCTAAATTTTTTATAGCAATATATTGCCCAAAAAATAAGGCGTACCTAATTAAATTACAGGGCAACAAATAAAATATACCAAAACATGCATCGGGTAATCTGTCTTTGTGTATGTTTCTCTTTATTTTCATACCTTGTTTGTATAGCCTAGGGCTAGTTTGATGTGTTTAAATTGATCATAATAAAATAAAGTTATATATCACGCGCGATACATCACTACTCCAGACTTACTGACAATACGAATTACCCGGTATTTTACCCCTATTTAGGCATAATAAAATCATACAATGGTTTTTAATAGTCATTGTTTATATTCCAATCCGAGTATCCGAGTCACTAAAAGCACAAACACGATTCACTAAACTACACAAAAACGAGAAATCAAAAAATATTAAACGCAATCCACAATAGCCAAGAAAATAAGAAGGAATCCACAGAGAAAACTTAAAACACAACAACAGAAATGGCGCCGAGCCGGTTCTGGAATATATTTTTTGAGCATGTCGCTAAAGAAGAACAGGCCGATAACAAGAGGTTTATGCGCATGCATAATTCTTCTGGGAGGGAAGGCATCTGATCGGTGAGCCGTGCGCTCGGTATTATTTTTTCACCCATAAAACCTAAATCTTGTTTGCGCACGAGATAAGCTGTACGTATCTAAAGGTAAAGGGTCTGAGATTACCATCGACTATTAGGTTTTTTTTGCGGCACATTCCAAAGAACCTAATGTTCGTGTAAGAAAATCACTTTTCGTCGTTTTTCTTGCATTTAAATAAAAAAATAATAATTATCCACTTATAGGGAACACATTTAATTTATGTTTTATGAACATTGTACCCCCTACATTTTCATGGTGGATCCTTCAGGTCGGGTTATTTTACTATAATAGTCTCGTAGAACAAAAATAGATTTTGCTGTTCTATTTTTTATCGACGTGATGGTACGTCCGGACCTGTTTTTAGTACTAGAAAATCATATGCACAGGATGCCAGACGCAAATGGGCCCAAACGTTGTTTGTTACCAAAATAAATATACAGTGTGTATGACCAGTAAAGTCCGCATCATATGGGATTTTTTTTATTAATAACTTTATTCGAAATTTGACTTTAGCATCAAGTTCTGCTTCAATCAAGATGAAAATTAGGCAAAAAAATAATAGTCACTTGATTCGCATTATTTGTCAAATTTTAATTTTTTCCAAAAATAATTCAAAAGTAGGGGTATTTCTGAAAGTATCGAAAAAAGTTATTAGAAAAAGTTTTTTTAAATGCAGTTTCTAGCCCACATGTAAAATTTTAGCTGCATAAGATAATTTTGATTTTTTACCTATATTTTGTAAATTGCACCACTTTTCCAAAATAAGACTCAAGGCAACCTGGTTTTGACAATGCTTTATTTCAGATAGGTACATTTTCTTTAAAGTAGCCCTTTATTTATTAAATGTGAGTTTTTCTACAAAATCAAAATTGGGCTATTAAAATTTGGTCGCATGTGATGCAAAGTTTATTTGTTTTTGACCCCGTATAAAGGTAACTTCATAAAATAAGTATTTTTGAAAACGTAGTTTGTGTCTGAAAGTAATACACCTTAATTTTAAGACAAAAAAGAACACAGTGTCATCAGTAAAGTGTTCATTAAGTGGAAAATAAATTTTAGTGGTGGGTAAAAATCCAAATTATCTTATGTAGCTGAAATTTTGCATGTGGGCTAGAAACTGCATTTAAAAAAACTTTTTCTTACAACTTTTTTCGATATTTTCAGAAATAACCCCACTTTTGAATTATTTTTTGGAAAAAATTAAAATTTTACATATAATGCGAATCTCGTGACGACTATTTTTTGCTTAATTTTTATCTCGATCGAATCAGAACTTGATGCCATAGTCAAATTTCGAATAAAGCTATTAATAAAAATAAATCCCATATTATGCGGACTTTACTTGTCACACTGTATGTAGGTATATGGAAAAATTAAGAGTTGAGCTAAATATTTTTAACAAATAAATAACTAAATTTTTAGGATAATACTTACGTAATGTCCAATATAATCCCAATCCGTGTGATTGTTATTTTTCATGTAAACCAGTCGTAATACTATCAGAACCTGAACAAATATTGATAAGAAATATACGATAATCAACAAAAATCTTCTGCCCAAGAGACATGCAGCTATGAGACATATGGCGAATGGTATAAAAAGGGCACAACAGTCATAGGTACACAGCAGCCAACCAAATAGAAGCATAATTTTCGTTAGATGAAGCTCCATCACGTCGAAAAGTAAATCTTTTATGTTCGTTATTTCGGTTACTATTTTTCGCCAACCAGTATCTAAAAACAAAAAAATGCTCTTAGGTATTAGTGAAAGATAAATTGTTGTAACATGTCATGGTAGAATTACTTTTTTTTTTAAACAAAGCATTTCGACAGAAGACAACGATATTTGATATTAACAGCCGATCTGGTTTCGTCGTTCCGATTTTGGTGTTTTTTAAGTGTTTCTGGGACTGTTTCTTGTGTAGTGTGTGTTTTAAACATTTTACTTTTGGATTTTATATATTTTAAATACATATTTTCTTGGTGTTTATTATTTAAGTTTAATAGTTTAAATAATATTATATTATTATATTATTATATTATTATATTATTATATTATTATATTATTATATTATTATATTATTATATTATTATATTATTATATTATTATATTATTATATTATTATATTATTATATTATTATATTATTATATTATTATATTATTATATTATTATATTATTATATTATTATATTATTATATTATTATATTATTATATTATTAAAGATATTCAACAAAAAGTTGATAGAAACAAAAAAAGCTGCCTACTGTACCCAGATTTATGTAAAGCATTTGATACAGTCAATCACAACATTTTACTTAAATGCTTATTCAATATTGGAATTCGGGAAAATATTTATTTATTGTTAAAAAATTATTTAAGTAATAGAAAAGAGTTTGTTCAAATGGAAAATGTTAAAAGTTCACAAAAAAAAACATAACTTGTAATGTTCCGCGGCGATCAACCTAAGGACCTACTTTTTTTTTAATCTACATTAATTCTATAGCTTAGCTAAACTTAAAAGGTAAAATAAGATTATCTGCTGACAATTGTATATTTTTATGAAGACTATGCTCAAAGTCATAATAGCATTAACCACGGCCTAAATATAATTTATGTAAATGGCTTCAAATTAATAAATTATCCTTAAATTTACATAAATCATCCTTTATGTTTATAAGTAAATCAAAATTAAAAAATAATAATATTTCTTCACTATCTTTCAATATTCATATAGGTAATTAAATATATTAAAACAATTAAATTTTTTGGTTTATATATTGACGAAAATTTAAGTTACCAATAATTGGCATTTTGTTTAAAGCTGAAAATTATATATCATTAAAATATTTAAAAAATATATTATTATTATTCTTTGGTTTATTCAAAATTACAGTATAGGATTTCAATTTGGGGATCAGCCATTAAAAAAAACTACAAAACAAAATAATTAAATGCATACATAAACTTCCTTTTTTAGAACAAACTATAAATTTGTATGAACCAGACGGATATTTAAATTTAGAAAAGCTTTATAAATTAAAACTATGCATTCTAATACACTCTAATTTATTATTAAAGAAAAACAATCGAATATAATATTTCATCCTACCAACATTATTCACAACACGACACAAAATCATCATATTCAAACACCTTTTGTAAAGAGTACTTTTGGCTAAAGATCGGTATTATATAAAGGAATAACAATTTACAACAGTTTGCCGAATAAAATTAAAGAAATATCGAAATTATGGATTAAAAAAAAAAACTAAAAAATAATTTTTTAAAACTAAACTAACTTTAACGTATTATATTTTATATTATTATTATTATTTTTAATAATTTCGATGGAGTCATTAATAGTTACTAAACATGATTTTTATTATTTGTGATTTTATATAATGTATATTTGATATTTGATATTCTCTGTAATGAACTTTTTAAGTTGGTTAAGAATAAAGATACCTTAACTAAAAAAAAAATAGTGAGTACAAACACAATTTTGGTTGACTCATCTATTATGAAACCAATAAAGTGTCTAGTTAAACCATTTACTTATCGTTATATATAGGATGTTTTATAACTAAGCAAGGGCAAGTACAGCAACAGGAGATAATAGATTTGAAAGTATGTCATTTATGCTTAAGAACGAATGGTTAATTTTCCATAAATATGTTTCATTATAAAAAGTGTTTATTTAAATGTTTCTTGCTATCCAGCATTTAAACGCAATTATCTCAAAAACTAATTAAAATATAGTACAAGTATTACTTTTTTACATATAAACGATCCTTTTTAGTAGAGGGAGATGGGGTGTTCTGCATCAATCCCTGAGGTCCCTTCTGCGCATGCCCGGGCAGTGCGCAGACGTGGGCGACACTAATTATGACGTCACCTGTCATCTGTCATACGTCATCTGTCATACGTCATCTGTCAATGTCAATGTCAATGTCAATGTCAATGTCAATGTCAATGTCAATGTCAATGTCAATGTCAATGTCAATGTCAATGTCAATGTCAATGTCAATGTCAATGTCAATGTCAATGTCAATGTCAATGTCAATGTCAATGTCAATGTCAATGTCAATGTCAATGTCAATGTCAATGTCAATGTCAATGTCAATGTCAATGTCAATGTCAATGTCAATGTCAATGTCAATGTCAATGTCAATGTCAATGTCAATGTCAATGTCAATGTCAATGTCAATGTCAATGTCAATGTCAATGTCAATGTCAATGTCAATGTCAATGTCAATGTCAATGTCAATGTCAATGTCAATGTCAATGTCAATGTCAATGTCAAAGTTAATGGCAATGTTAAATGTCATACGTCATCTGTCATACGCCATCTGCCACCTATCAAACGTCACATTGTTGGGCGTTAGCAACTTTGGGCATTAGCTACTTGGGCGCTAGCTACATTGGGCAATAATATTCTATATATGGAATGTGTTCAGGATGACGTCATATTACGAATAGAAAAAGATGGCGCACGTCACCTGTCAATTAAGACAGCTCAAGGTCACCGATCATTTATCAATTGTTTAATAAAAAATTTGATATATGGGTAATATATAGGATAAACTAGTAAGTTATTATGAAAAAATCCCGAGACCCTCAGGTCGAGGTGTACTAAAGATATATGCTCGCCTACGGCTCGTTAAGGTTGTTAGGGATAATATAGCATGTGGTTCGTATTTAGGGTGAATAGCAAGTTATTATGAAAAAATCCCGAGACCCTCAGGTCGAGGTGTACTAAAGACATGTGCTCGCTTACGGCTCGCTAAGGTTGTTAGAAATAATGTAGCATGTGAATCGTATTTAGGGTGACGTACCAAGTTATTATGAAAGATTCCCGAGACCCTCAGGTCGAGGTGTACTAAAGATATATGCTCGCCTACGGCTCGTTAAGATTGTTAGGGCTAATATAGCATGTGGTTCGTATTTAGGGTGAATAGTAAGTTATTTTGAAAAATTTCGAGACCGCAGGTCGAGGTGTACTAAAGACATATGCTCGCCTACGGCTCGGTAAGGTTGTTAAGGATAATATAACATGTGGATCGTATTTAGGATGACGAAACAAGTTATTAGAAAAATCCCGAACCCCATAGGTCGAGGTGTATTAAAGACATATGATCGCCTACGGCTCGTTAAGGTTGTTGGAGATAATGTAATATGTGATTCGTATTTGGTGGCGTAACAAGTTATTTAGAAAAAATCCCGAGACCGCAGGTCGAGGTGTACTAAAGACATATATTCGCCTACGGCTCGCTAAGGTTGTGAGAAATAATGTAACATGTGGACGAAACAAGGTATTTTGAAAAATCCCGAGATCGCAGGTTGAGGTGTACTAAAGATATATGCTCGCCTACGGCTCGTTAAGGTTGTTAGGGATAGCGCAACATGTGATTCGTATTTAGGATGATGCAACAAGTAAATATGAAAAATCCCGAGACCGCAGGTCGAGGTGTACTAGGACTATATGTTCACCTACGACTCGCTAAAGCTGCTAGGGATAACGCAACATGCGGCTCGTATTTAGGGCAGCGTAACAAATCATTAGGAAAATCCAAAGACGTTCGGTCAACTGGTTCGAGAGATATAGCTTTTGCGATCAGGTTCCTTATGCCTAAAGGTAGAAAGGCGAAATTTGGGAAACAGGTATAAGATGAGCATACCTATTGACTAGTGAAAGAATATTTCAAAAAATATCAAGTAATAACGGTGCTAGAGGTATAAAACCATAGAGCCCTAGCACGATCTAGACAAAATTCTTACTATGTAAGGGCCAATGCCCAACACGATGCGAGATCATCAGGATTAGAATTAATATAGTAGTTAAATGTCGGGGGTAAGACTAACTAAGTATTGCATTAAAAAATATGTAATTATTCTGTGAATATAGCAAGCAATTAATATTCAATGACAACAGGCATGATCGAAGTAAATAAGCAATTAATATGCCTCTAAATTATGGTATATACGATAGGATTCCAGTGGGTAGAGATCGCTTATAATCGACAAACCACGAAAAATTAGTCGTTTCCGGCACTAAACGAGAGAAAAAACAGATAAAAGCTAACCTATACACCGCCTACTTTGTTAATAAATATAATCTATATCATGTAGTACAGTTTAACCAAAAACCTCTCTGAACGAGTAAAAAAACATCCAATAATCCATTAAAGTACCTAAAAATAACCTTTGAACCTATAAAAACCCTATTTATACAAAACAAACAACCAACAACCTTTCTGATGGGATAAAAACATCAAATAAACCATTAAAGTACTTAAAAAATGTAATTTGAACATATAAAACCCCCCAGTATACTTATACAAGTTCTGACAGACCTATACTTGGTCTATGGGTATGCTTATTAGTGCCCTATAACCGTCCTATGATTGTCCTATAGTGGGTTTATGATTGTCCTATACTAGTCTTATAACATTTGGACATATAAATATACTATTGCATGATAACATATTTAACAACACCTATATACAAAAATAAACAACCAATAAACACTCTGATAGGATAAAAAAAAAAACATCCAATAATCCATTAAAGCACCTAAAAAAAGGACTTTGAACCCATAAAACCCTATTTAACAGTCTCTATACAAAACAAACAACCAATAGCCTTTCTGTTGGGGTAAAAAACATCAAATAATCCGCTACAGTAGCTAAAAATGGTCTATGAACCCATAAAATCCCTATTTAACAGCTCCTATACAAAATAAATAACCAATAACCCCCCTGATTGAATAAAAAGCATCAAATAAACCATTAAAATATCTAAAAAATGTTCTGTGAACCCATCAAACGGCTATTTAACAGCTCCTATTCAATAATAAGTAGCCAAAAACAGCTCTGAACTGGCCGAGATCGGATAAAAAACATACAATAACCCACTAAAGCAGATGCTTGCAAATACAGTAACTCGATAATATTAAATGGCATGAACACGAATAATTGCACCAGAAAATACCAGAAAATATGTAATAAATATACACTAGTGCCTAGCTATCATCCTATCTATAAAAGTAAAACGCAAGAACATAAACTTATGCGAATATCGGATTAGAGTCCTTTTGCCTAATAAGTAGCTAATGAACAGCTTTGAAAGGATATACACAGTTATGAACAGCAAATAAGACGTTATTCAACTACTAATCAACCGCTAATCATCCACTAACCTACCACTATTAGGGCAACTAATGAACACCTTTGAACCAATAAAATATATATTTAGCAGCTCCTATACATAATAAACAACTAAAACCTCTCTGTTCTTCGTAGGAGAAAAACTAAAAACTATTAAAACAAACCACTAAAGTAGCACAAAAACAACCGTTAAATCTATAAAAACGGTTATTCAACAGCCTTTAAATCAGACAAAAAACGTTTAATAAACATCTAAGAACCTAATAGGTAGCTGAAGCAGCAAAAGTTCGTTTTCACACCTCGCCTACGGATCATCGAGCATATTATCAGACTATAGTAGAATGCATGGTATAACACATTAACTCGCTAGAAAAAACCAAGGATGATCCTTAGAACGGGCGGTGTTAAAGATATGAAGACCTAAAAACCCAAAACGAGATTTTTGAGACATATCAGATAGGCGTTTCAGTAAAATTAAGACAAGGGTAGGAGGTTATCATAAACGCAGAATATATAAAGTTTAATATAGTAAACTAAACCAAATTCATAAAGATTAAGTGCTAAGGAATGATTAAGCCTACTTGGGAACATATTGCTCTAAGTGATCATATACAAAACATAGAGGTTAGACAGAGAACTTACAACACTCCCAGAAAAATAAATCTAAAATCTGTTATACATATCTGTTTATTTAACAACATGTCTATCAATAGAAAAACACTTAGCGCTATACTAAATTAGGGGGTTATAATTCTTAAAAGCAATTTGGCGTGTGTGCATTGCTGAGGAGCAGACTTAGTAAAGATATTATATACACCAAGAGTATATAAATTAAACTCATAATGGTAGCAAATGAACAAGTGTTAGTCATGCAAATAAATAATATAACAACAACCGACGGTTCTAGGCTAAAAACTATCCATTAATCTGTAGACAGGGCCATTGAAGTTCCTTAATAGTCAATGTAAAATGCTGTAATACAGTGATTCGTAAGAAGTCGATTGCGATCGGGTAATTGCGTCAAAAGGCGTAGCCGAACGATTCGACTTGCTGAAATCTAACGCGAAAGTATGGTTAAGTTATATGTTGAGTACTAAAATTCAACTGCTAAGATTAAAAACACACACCATATAAAATTATTATATAATACATTATTGCAGGGTCAGTCGAATGACTGAAAAATCAATTGAAACAAACTGCGAACGTATAGGGGTGGCAGAAAAAGAAGCAGATAGGCATTGGCTACTATTACGATTATAACGACGAGAAATCAATAACTAACATCTGAATCAGCTACATACAACCACCTATGATAAACCTCCTTGAATGAAAATGCTGAAATTATCCGCTTCAACAGTTAAAAACACCTTATGATCTGAAAAAAATTGATAGCTAAAGGACGGGGATACAGAGAAACATGAATAGAGTACAAGACAAGCAGCTAAACACAACAAAAATTAGGATCGTCTACATTTAATTTGCAAATAAGCAAGAAATAATAAGTATGTAATTTAAATAGCCTTAAATCGAAAGTCATTACAGAGAACGAATAGCTGTTGGATAGGACCTTATCCATCAAAAATACCCCTCCTAAAATGCTAAAAAATAAGACTAAGTAGGGAAAAAATACCTAGAACTTTAGGGTAATATTGCAATAAAGACCGGCTAGCTCCTACACGAGCATTTATGTAACACGAATGCAAGACGAACCTAACCTAACTTCTTAGGTGTGGTTATTCTGTATAAAGACCAGCTAACACCAAAAAAAAGGGGGCATGTATGTTCAAAAAAAGTATATAGATATGTACGATCATCCTCTAATATTAGGTATACCGAAGGAGAATACTATACAACCACTTACAGGAATCGAATTGAAGTTAAAAAAAATAGAGGTCATGTAAAGTATTTAAATTATCGAATAATCATCCAAATAAATAAAATACCCGTTTAAAATGTTGTGATAACTACATGAGATGAGGTTAAATGTATAAATTTGGAGACTTCAGGGCGATCATACTCATCTAATCGATCTTACAACATATGAAAACAATTAATCAATTAATTAGATAAATGTCTTCTTAACGGGGGCTTCCAATAGTCAAGTGGCTAGACATCATCTAAACTATCAAAAATAAAGCACAAGAGTTGTAAAAATTATTTATCGAATCACAAAATTTGGCACATAACACATGAGGAGAATACCTTCTAATATCAATTATTCCTGAATGTTCGAATACAATCGTATAACTATCAAAAGCAGATATTGGTCTACGACTTGGTAAGGCTATTTGGGAATACTTGCTGATAGAAGCATGTACAGCATAACATCATAAGGTACCTAGAAAAACCCAAAAACCTCATCAGGCAACTAGGTCGCGAGTTGCGATTAGAGCTGCTATATCGAGAGAGGTGGGAAGGGGTGGGGGTATAGTAAACGGATAGAGGTTAAAACCCTCTAACCACTTGTAAAAAATTATTTCAAAACCTTAAGTCATAAATGTATTAGATTGTATAAAATCATTAATGCCTTAATGGTAGTGATAGTAAATATTTTTTTTTGCAATAGGTAGATATTATAAAATACCTATGGAAACGATTAGCGCCATTAAAATAACACAAGCAACATCAATGTGAGACACATAAAATGCAGTTTTAAACGGGAAAAATTCGATTATATACATATAGATACTAGCGTGTTAGGCATCCCAAACGACATTTATCTAAGTTGTTTAAATAATATAAAAGTGCCACTATGAGGACGTTAAGATGTTCAAGAGAGGGACAGGATGTAAATTTGCAGGAAAAAATACGAGGAAATAGAGCAAATAATGTAACAAAATAATAACGTGGTAATCTAGCAGGACAGTAAACATATTAGTAAAAAAGCGCTCCAGAAAATAAAAAATATAGCAATTCTTATCAAGTATTAAAAAATCTATCCTAAATAATATTTGTTTATACAGATAAGTAGAAAACTATCGAAACATTGAGAAAGAAGGAGTGGCGACTGCAGGTATAAAATTTAACAACTATTGGTAAAATATACGGAAAAATATCAAAAATACCATCAATTTCACCAGAATGCTTATTGTCATAACCTTAGAACTCAAATGTACATTAAAAAAATTAAGCCAGCATTAAATGACTTATTTGTCTATGTAATTATTGAATGAGGGTCGGGTGTAGAATAAACTATTCATGCAAATTATCTATAACGCTAAAACCATCCAAGTCTGCTACAGACAGTACTCCATAAGAGCAAAAAGTTAGTATTTAATGTTAAAATAGCGTCCTCACTTCATATAAAGCACACCATCCAAAAATATGCGTATGAATTGTGTGAGGTGAAGCGCTATTATAAATGTTGTCTATATCAAGTTCAATACCGTTACCATATATAAACTCAACTTGCAAGAGTAATAAAAGTAATAATTAAGTACAACTCATGAGGACACATAATATAAAAAATAGATGGTTGGGAAACATAGGATTCTAAGTCGCTGTCAGAACCCTGTTTAGTCAATCTCAACAATATTTCAAATGGTCGAGGGGGTGTGAGTCATGTATATTACTAAGATCGTCAAGAAAAAAGAAGGAGTGTATATCGAATGGTTATAAAAATTCAATTTCTAGCACAAACGATCTTTAAATAGAATGTAATAGAACAAGAAGCAGTAGCAGACGTTGGTTCTTCTGCTTGCCATCCTACTCCTTTAACGTATGAGGTTCTGGTTCTTCAAAGTAGCGTTCACATATATCCAAAGCTCTAACTATATTTTTCATAGTCACCGGACGAATTCCCCATTCTTCTTTACGTTTTTGAAGAGTATTATAAATATCCCGAATTACATGATGTGCATCATTATTTACTATATTCTGTGCTTTATCCATGATATCTAATTGATTGAGGGTATTGCTAGTAATTAGGACAGCGTTCTGACTTAAAATAAGCCTCAGTGCTTCTGCTGATAGTAAATATATCAACAGGCCTAATTACTCGGTGAAACCTGAATCTATAGAGGATTATTCGGGTTTTCGGGGTTACTCGGGTTCATTAGGATTTTGAGAATGTATTTTGCTTGACGTAGTTTTTAAACACAGCCACGGCCAAAGGCTCACTAAATTTGCAAAATTTTGGGAGAAGGCCGAATGGGGAATTCGTCCGGTGACTATGAAAAATATAGTTAGAGCTTTGGATATACAGGGTGGCCCTTTAGTGTGGCAAAGTACAATAGCTCCGTTACTATTTCAAATACATTAAAAATATTAATACAAAAGTTGAAGGGCAGTAAGTGACTTATAACGTAAAATTATTTTTAACTCTATAGGGTGGCTCAAAAAAGCGGAACAAGAAAAAATGTACTTTTTTCAAATGGAACACCCTGTATATTTTTACATTTTTAAATTCCACATAAAATTACAATTATTTTTTATCAAATACATTATTAGTCTATACTTTATAGTTTCCGAGATATTGACTCTTGAAAAGTGACATTTTTGAACTTTGACAGCTTCTAACTTTCTAACACTACGTCTTAGAGCAAAACGGCTTACATGTCCCTATCTTCAATTTTTATTATCTTCCCAAAAAAATCAACTTCCAGTTAAACCGGAACAACTATATTTCCTGCTTTCGAGTAACATCCGGTTTAACCGGAAGTTGATTTTTTTGGGAAGATAATAAAAATTGAAGATAGGGACATGTAAGCCGTTTTGCTCTAAGACGTACTGTTAGAAAGTTAGAAGCTGTCAAAGTTCAAAAATGTCACTTTTCAAGAGTCAATATCTCGGAAACTATAAAGTATAGACTAATAATGTATTTAATAAAAAATAATTATAATTTTATCTAGAATTTAAAAATGAAAAAATATACAGGGTGTTCCATTTAAAAAAAGTACATTTTTTATTGTTCCGCTTTTTTGAGCCACCCTATAGAGTTAAAAATAATTTTACGTTATAAGTCACTTACTGCCCTTCAACTTTTGTATTAATATTTTTAATGTATTTGAAATAGTAACGGAGCTATTGTACTTTGCCACACTAAAAGGCCACCCTGTATGTGAACGCTACTTTGAAGAACCAGAACCTCATACGTTAAAGGAGTAGGATGGCAAGCAGAAGAACCAACGTATGCTACTGCTTCTTGTTCTATTACATTCTATTTAAAGATCGTTTGTGCTAGAAATTGAATTTTTATAACCATTCGATATACACTCCTTCTTTTTTCTTGACGATCTTAGTAATATACATGACTCACACCCCCTCGACCATTTGAAATATTGTTGAGATTGACTAAACAGGGTTCTGACAGCGACTTAGAATCCTATGTTTCCCAACCATCTATTTTTTATATTATGTGTCCTCATGAGTTGTACTTAATTATTACTTTTATTACTCTTGCAAGTTGAGTTTATATATGGTAACGGTATTGAACTTGATATAGACAACATTTATAATAGCGCTTCACCTCACACAATTCATACGCATATTTTTGGATGGTGTGCTTTATATGAAGTGAGGACGCTATTTTAACATTAAATACTAACTTTTTGCTCTTATGGAGTACTGTCTGTAGCAGACTTGGATGGTTTTAGCGTTATAGATAATTTGCATGAATAGTTTATTCTACACCCGACCCTCATTCAATAATTACATAGACAAATAAGTCATTTAATGCTGGCTTAATTTTTTTAATGTACATTTGAGTTCTAAGGTTATGACAATTCTTATGGCATTCTGGTGAAATTGATGGTATTTTTGATATTTTTCCGTATATTTTACCAATAGTTGTTAAATTTTATACCTGCAGTCGCCACTCCTTCTTTCTCAATGTTTCGATAGTTTTCTACTTATCTGTATAAACAAATATTATTTAGGATAGATTTTTTAATACTTGATAAGAATTGCTATATTTTTTATTTTCTGGAGCGCTTTTTTACTAATATGTTTACTGTCCTGCTAGATTACCACGTTATTATTTTGTTACATTATTTGCTCTATTTCCTCGTATTTTTTCCTGCAAATTTACATCCTGTCCCTCTCTTGAACATCTTAACGTCCTCATAGTGGCACTTTTATATTATTTAAACAACTTAGTTAAATGTCGTTTTGGATGCCTAACACGCTAGTATCTATATGTATATAATCGAATTTTTCCCGTTTAAAACTGCATTTTATGTGTCTCACATTGATGTTGCTTGTGTTATTTTAATGGCGCTAATCGTTTCCATAGGTATTTTATAATATCTACCTATTGCAAAAAAAAAAATATTTACTATCACTACCATTAAGGCATTAATGATTTTATACAATCTAATACATTTATGACTTAAGGTTTTGAAATAATTTTTTACAAGTTGTTAGAGGGTTTTAACCTCTATCCGTTTACTATACCCCCACCCCTTCCCACCTCTCTCGATATAGCAGCTCTAATCGCAACTCGCGACCTAGTTGCCTGATGAGGTTTTTGGGTTTTTCTAGGTACCTTATGATTGTTGTGAAATAAATTGATGATACGCCACTGACTTTTTAAATATGTGTGCGCGCGCATCCCGATACTCGGCGAGTAAGGCCGATGCAGTGAAACCAATCACGGGCCAGGCGCGATCGACAGGAAGCCGCCGCGTGAAGAAGACAAGAACAAGACAAGCCGCAAGAAACTCAAGACAGTAAAAATGTATATATTCATTTCCACAAAATTAACACCATTCTTTATACTATTTAACCTGACAATAAAACAAATGTGAAATTCTCAAAATCCTCTACTTTTTCCCTCCATTTTTTGGTCCTTCGATCCGCATTTCCTTTTCCTATTTTAGTAAAGCTAGTGAAAAGAATTCCAGTTCAATTGGTGATGAAAATGGACGCCGTCCAAGACGAGTGTTTCAACCTGGTACAGTGGCAACTTTGAAGCTATAAAACAGGTCAGTGCGTTCCTTTTCATTTGTTTCCAGTCTCCTTACACATTTTTTAAAGCTTTTATTTGACAAATAATGATTTTTACTGTTTTATATTAGTAAATATTTGGGCATTTAACCGTTTATATGAATTAAAATTTGGCATTCGGTTAAAATACACCTAATACACGTTTCTGTTTGTGGTTTTAAATTATTCTGTAAATTTTTTACTTGCGTACCAAGTCTTGTCTAAACTTTTACACCTTTTATAGGGTTATATTACTGCTTTTATGCATTTTTTCAAACATTAATACACTGATTCACGCCTTTTATAGGTTTTTACTGTTATTTTACATTAGTGTATTAAGTAGTGTGACAAATTTATGCAGCTATTGCCATTTTTGGTAATATTTGAATGTACTTATTACATTTTCACACCTTTTATAGGATTTTTATACTGCTCATATGCATTTCTTTATACACTAACAAATCTTTTATAGATTTTTACTGCTGATTTACGCATTTTTAACAATAGTGTATTACTGTGATACTGATACAGTATACTTGGTAATATTTAAACATATTTCAAACCTATTTGGGTTACTTATTACATTTGACATTTTATTTTGGATATTACATCCGCAAAGACACACTGTCTTACGGATTTTATTGCATTTTAATTACCTTTACTTACAGTTACCTACCTTAAAAATAAAAACCTTTGGTTGTTTTATTTTTTTATAATGTCTGACCCCAACAAAATTAAACGTACATGCGCAAAAAGTTCTCTCACGCGTTTTAAAAATTATTTTGATAATATCAAAGACAACCAAACGATCAATCTAATCGACTTGGAAAATCGGTTGCTTAAAGCTGAGGAACTTTTGGACGCATTCAGTGACGCCCAGTTGCAAATCGAGACTGCTGATCCTGATTGTGAAGGTAATTACGAGGCTGTACACGCCGTTGAGCGATTAAATTTTGAAGAAGCATATTTTCAAATAATTTCAAATGTTAAAAATTTTCTAGCCACACACAATAAGGAACAGTCGATTGCTACAAGTGACCAAAACTCCGTTGCAGCTGAGCCCATTTTAAGCAATATTAAGCTACCTCCTTTGAATTTACCTACGTTTGATGGGTCTCTTGATCAATGGTTATTTTTCCATGATAGTTTTAACTCAATTATACATGAAAATGTTACTCTTAATGATGTGCAAAAATTTCATTATTTGCGATTATCTTTACACGGCACTGCAGCCGATACAATAAAATGTTTACAAGTTTGTGATGCAAACTATACTATTGCTTGGCAGCTTCTTACTGAACGCTTTGAAAACAAACCTTTACTTGTCAATAATCATATCAGGGAGCTTTTTAACCTGTCCGCGATTACAAAAGAATCACACCAAGGTCTCAGACAGCTTCTTGATGATACTCAAAAACATTTACGTGCCTTGGAAGTTTTGAAGCGTCCGACCCAACACTGGGATGATTTAATTATTTACTTAATTACAACAAAGCTTGATATCAATTCAAGACGTGCTTGGGAGTCAAAAAATTGTTCAAATGACTTACCAGAATTAAGCGATTTTTTAAAATTCTTGAAAGAACGTTGTCGCGTATTGGAATCTCTGGGCAACTTCAATGACCTTGCAAAACAACAGCAGCCCCAGCAAAAAGGTTTATCACGACCTCCACATGGAAATTCTCTTTCAAAATCTTTTCATTCTAAGACAACCCTTATAAAATGTTACTTATGTTCCCAAGAACACACAATTTATTACTGTCCTGAATTTCTAAAATTAAGCCCTTTTAATAGGGTAAATACAGCGAAACGATTACGCATCTGCGTAAATTGTCTTTGTGAAGGTCATCCTACTAAGGATTGTAAGTCGTTAGGTTGTCGAAAGTGTGGCAAAATTCATCACACAATGTTGCACTTTGAAAATACTACAAATAATACTAATCATCCATTGGCCCATAGCCCTAAAACACCTGCTGTTTCTCCTACAAATAACTCACAAAAAAATATTACTAGTACTCAGTCGACCACTTTAACTACACATCATCACCTCAATATTGCACCTGATTGCACTTTAAAACCACAGGTGTTACTTTCCACTGCCATTGTCAAAGTATTTGATAAATTTGGCCATCAACACGATTGCAGAATACTTCTTGATAACGGAAGTCAATCAAACTTTATATCTGAAAGGTTGTGCAATATTTTGCAGTTACCCAAAGAAAAAATTGATATTTCCGTGTCTACTGTAAATCAAATAAGTCATGATATAAAATCCATGGTTTCAGTTACTTTCAAATCTGCCATAAATAATTTCGAAAGAAATATTTCATGCCTTGTTTTACCAAATATTACAGGTAACTTGCCTTACATTTATGTCGATCGTTCGGCACTTAAAATTCCAAAAAATTTATTATTGGCCGATAATAATTTTGAAAAACCTGCTCCTATTGATTTGCTTCTAGGGGCTGATACATTCTGGGATATCCTAAGTATAGGGCAAATCAAACTTGGCCCTGGATTACCTATTTTGCACAAAACCACTCTTGGTTGGATAATTTCTGGTCCTATTCTTGTTTCTAATCAAAAACCAGTTCAACACTGTTATTTTACAACCAATCTTCAACTTGAGTCGCAACTTACAAAATTTTGGGAACTTGAAGAGTGTCCAAAAACAAAATTTCTTTCTAAAGAAGAAACTTATTGTGAGAATCACTTTAAGCAAAATATTACTCAAAATGAGGATGGTCGTTTTATTGTTACTATTCCACTTAAAGAATCACCATCCATTTTGGGCGATTCTAAATCTATGGCAACAAAACCTTTCCTAAATTTGGAACAAAAACTCCTTAAAAATCCTACCTTAAAACTCCAATATCATGATTTCATGAATGAATATATTGATCTTGGACATATGTCTCTTTCGGACACTCCAAGCAAGGATTCAGAGTTTTTCCTTCCCCACCACTGTGTCTTTAAAGAGTCATCTACTACTACAAAATTAAGGGTGGTATTCGACGGATCTGCAAAATCCACTACAGGTTATTCAGTAAATAATATTATGATGACTGGACCTAATATTCAAGATAACTTATCCTTCATTTTACTAAGATTCCGTGAACATAGCTTTGTCTTAAGTGCAGATATTGCCAAAATGTACCGCCAAGTCTTAGTTACACCAAAACAACGTAATCTTCAAAAAATCCTTTGGCGTTCTGACCCAGCCAAAGACATTTCTGAATACAATTTAAATACTGTAACCTATGGCACAGCTCCAGCTGCATTTCTTGCCATTAGATCTCTCCACGAGGTTGCCTATCGTAATATCAACGAACATCCAAAACTTGCTTCTATAATCTTACATGATTTTTATGTTGATGATCTTCTTACTGGTTGCAATACATCAGAAGAACTCAGAGAGATTCAAACAGGTATTTCTAAGCTTTTACTTCTATATGGATTTCCACTTAGAAAGTGGATTACAAATGATAAGTCACTACAAAACAGTTCTGATGCTGAACTTTTGCAAATTGGTAGTGAGGAACACAATAAAACTTTAGGCTTACTTTGGAACTCTTTCCATGATTGTTTGCAATACTCTATAAATATTTCTGATCAGGGTACTAAGGTCACTAAACGACAAATTCTTTCATGTGCCGCTCAGATTTTTGATCCGTTAGGTATTCTTTCACCAGTGACTGTCACAGCCAAGATTATTTTAAAGGAACTGTGGCAATTAAAACTTGATTGGGATGAATCAATCCCTGCTAATCTTTACACCATTTGGTGTAAATACTGTTCGGAACTAGTACAACTCAATACATTAAAGGTACCTAGATATGTACAATGTTCGAATCCCGTTTCAGTGCAACTTCATGGCTTCTCTGACGCTTCTGAAGCTGCTTATGGTGCATGCGTTTATATTTACTGTTCTGACAGTCTAGGAAATTGCACATCCAATCTTCACTGTGCAAAAACCAGAGTTGCACCTATGAAACTTACAACAATTCCAAAACTTGAACTTTGTGGTGCACTTCTACTTACTGAACTTATAGATAAAATCACTTCATGTACTACACTGAATTTTTCAAATATTACCTACTGGAGTGATTCTACCATTACTATTTCTTGGATTAATACTTCCCCACATTTACTTAAACCATTTGTTGCAAATAGGACTTCACAAATTCAAAACTTGTCCAAACCAGAGTCCTGGAAGTATATTAATACTGCCGATAATCCCGCAGACTTACTCTCCAGGGGCGTAAGTCCGTTACTCCTTACTAAATCTGATATGTGGTTTCATGGCCCTTCTTGGCTTATACTTCCTAAAGATAAATGGCCCTCTTATACACAAGATACCAAAATCATTGAGACTACTGATCTTCCAGAAATACGCACTAAAACCTCTGTGTTTCACAATGCGATAAATGATTTCGATATATTACAAAAATACTCTAATTTAAATAAATTAGTGCGTGTTCTTGCTTATATCTTAAGATTCAAAAACAATATTACCCAAATTAAGAACTTACGATACACTGGGCCTTTAACGGTCGATGAACTTAAAACTTCACTTTTAAGATTAATCCAAATTGTGCAGCGCCAATCGTTCTCGGATGAATATCATTCACTTTCAAATTCCATAAAAATAGACAAGAAAAGTAAACTTCTTAGTCTAAATCCCTTTTTCGATGATAAAACTAAAATAATTAGAGTTGGAGGCAGACTTCACAATTCAAATTATGACTTTGCTAAAAAACATCCAGCTATTTTGCCTGCAAACCATCATTTTTCAACGCTCATTGCTCGTCACGAGCACCTAAAACTCTTACATATCGGCCCACAGGCCCTACTCGCCTCAATAAGAGAAAATTACTGGCCAATTTCCGGTCAAAATCTTGTAAAAAAAATAGTACGTGAATGTACAAAATGTTTTAGATTTTCTCAAAATAAAGAACAATATTTAATGGGAAATCTTCCTAGTTCCCGTGTTACACCTTCACGACCCTTTTCTATATCGGGTGTTGATTACGCCGGCCCATTTCTTTTACGCGACAGAAAGGTTCGCAATTACAAAACTACTAAGGCTTATATTGCACTTTTCATTTGCTTTGCTAGTAAAGCTATACATCTTGAAGTTGTCAGCGATCTTACAACAGAATATTTTTTAGCCGCTTTACGTCGTTTTATGGCAAGACGTGGCAAGTGCGCTGAAATATTTTCAGATAATGGTTCTACTTTTGTAGGCGCTAATAATGAAATAAAGCAACTTTTTGATAAATATAATGACACTATAATTGAAGGCCTATCAAACGATGGAGTCAAATGGAATTTTATTCCACCACGCGCCCCCCATTTTGGTGGTCTTTGGGAGTCGGGCGTCAAGTCAGTAAAACATCACCTGAAACGTGTAGTAGGTAATGCAGTTATTACTTACGAAGAGTTTTGTACAATTTTATGTCAAATAGAGGCTTGCCTCAATTCACGGCCACTGTATCCCCTTTCTAATGACCCCAATGATACCAATCCTCTCACTCCCGCACACCTGTTGATTGGAGCACCACTAACTAGCATACCAGATCACGACTTTATGGGTGTACAGGAGAATCGCCTATCAAGACTTCAACGAATGCAACAACTCCTACAGCATTTTTGGACAAGATGGAGCAAAGAATATGTCTCAAACCTCCAACAAAGGGTTAAATGGAAAGAAAACCACCAACAGCTTCTCCAACCTGGTATTATGGTCTTGGTTAAAGAAGATGGACTTCCTCCATTAAAGTGGATGTTAGGACGAATACTAACTCTACATCGTGGACACGACAATATTACAAGAGCAGTGACCGTTAAAACTGTAAATGGGGTTATCAAACGCCCAGTTGTAAAAGTTTGTGTCCTACCAGTTACTGACTAAATATAATCTGTATTAGTGTGCAAAACTTGTTGTACTATAAATTTGTATATAAAACATTTTACTTGAAACCCTTCGTATAGGATTTCAAGGCGGGGACTATGTTGTGAAATAAATTGATGATACGCCACTGACTTTTTAAATATGTGTGCGCGCGCATCCCGATACTCGGCGAGTAAGGCCGATGCAGTGAAACCAATCACGGGCCAGGCGCGATCGACAGGAAGCCGCCGCGTGAAGAAGACAAGAACAAGACAAGCCGCAAGAAACTCAAGACAGTAAAAATGTATATATTCATTTCCACAAAATTAACACCATTCTTTATACTATTTAACCTGACAATAAAACAAATGTGAAATTCTCAAAATCCTCTACTTTTTCCCTCCAATGATGTTATGCTGTACATGCTTCTATCAGCAAGTATTCCCAAATAGCCTTACCAAGTCGTAGACCAATATCTGCTTTTGATAGTTATACGATTGTATTCGAACATTCAGGAATAATTGATATTAGAAGGTATTCTCCTCATGTGTTATGTGCCAAATTTTGTGATTCGATAAATAATTTTTACAACTCTTGTGCTTTATTTTTGATAGTTTAGATGATGTCTAGCCACTTGACTATTGGAAGCCCCCGTTAAGAAGACATTTATCTAATTAATTGATTAATTGTTTTCATATGTTGTAAGATCGATTAGATGAGTATGATCGCCCTGAAGTCTCCAAATTTATACATTTAACCTCATCTCATGTAGTTATCACAACATTTTAAACGGGTATTTTATTTATTTGGATGATTATTCGATAATTTAAATACTTTACATGACCTCTATTTTTTTTAACTTTAATTCGATTCCTGTAAGTGGTTGTATAGTATTCTCCTTCGGTATACCTAATATTAGAGGATGATCGTACATATCTATATACTTTTTTTGAGCATACATGCCCCCTTTTTTTTGGTGTTAGCTGGTCTTTATACAGAATAACCACACCTAAGAAGTTAGGTTAGGTTCGTCTTGCATTCGTGTTACATAAATGCTCGTGTAGGAGCTAGCCGGTCTTTATTGCAATATTACCCTAAAGTTCTAGGTATTTTTTCCCTACTTAGTCTTATTTTTTAGCATTTTAGGAGGGGTATTTTTGATGGATAAGGTCCTATCCAACAGCTATTCGTTCTCTGTAATGACTTTCGATTTAAGGCTATTTAAATTACATACTTATTATTTCTTGCTTATTTGCAAATTAAATGTAGACGATCCTAATTTTTGTTGTGTTTAGCTGCTTGTCTTGTACTCTATTCATGTTTCTCTGTATCCCCGTCCTTTAGCTATCAATTTTTTTCAGATCATAAGGTGTTTTTAACTGTTGAAGCGGATAATTTCAGCATTTTCATTCAAGGAGGTTTATCATAGGTGGTTGTATGTAGCTGATTCAGATGTTAGTTATTGATTTCTCGTCGTTATAATCGTAATAGTAGCCAATGCCTATCTGCTTCTTTTTCTGCCACCCCTATACGTTCGCAGTTTGTTTCAATTGATTTTTCAGTCATTCGACTGACCCTGCAATAATGTATTATATAATAATTTTATATGGTGTGTGTTTTTGATCTTAGCAGTTGAATTTTAGTACTCAACATATAACTTAACCATACTTTCGCGTTAGATTTCAGCAAGTCGAATCGTTCGGCTACGCCTTTTGACGCAATTACCCGATCGCAATCGACTTCTTACGAATCACTGTATTACAGCATTTTACATTGACTATTAAGGAACTTCAATGGCCCTGTCTACAGATTAATGGATAGTTTTTAGCCTAGAACCGTCGGTTGTTGTTATATTATTTATTTGCATGACTAACACTTGTTCATTTGCTACCATTATGAGTTTAATTTATATACTCTTGGTGTATATAATATCTTTACTAAGTCTGCTCCTCAGCAATGCACACAATTTCGGAACCGCCAAATTGCTTTTAAGAATTATAACCCCCTAATTTAGTATAGCGCTAAGTGTTTTTCTATTGATAGACATGTTGTTAAATAAACAGATATGTATAACAGATTTTAGATTTATTTTTCTGGGAGTGTTGTAAGTTCTCTGTCTAACCTCTATGTTTTGTATATGATCACTTAGAGCAATATGTTCCCAAGTAGGCTTAATCATTCCTTAGCACTTAATCTTTATGAATTTGGTTTAGTTTACTATATTAAACTTTATATATTCTGCGTTTATGATAACCTCCTACCCTTGTCTTAATTTTACTGAAACGCCTATCTGATATGTCTCAAAAATCTCGTTTTGGGTTTTTAGGTCTTCATATCTTTAACACCGCCCGTTCTAAGGATCATCCTTGGTTTTTTCTAGCGAGTTAATGTGTTATACCATGCATTCTACTATAGTCTGATAATATGCTCGATGATCCGTAGGCGAGGTGTGAAAACGAACTTTTGCTGCTTCAGCTACCTATTAGGTTCTTAGATGTTTATTAAACGTTTTTTGTCTGATTTAAAGGCTGTTGAATAACCGTTTTTATAGATTTAACGGTTGTTTTTGTGCTACTTTAGTGGTTTGTTTTAATAGTTTTTAGTTTTTCTCCTACGAAGAACAGAGAGGTTTTAGTTGTTTATTATGTATAGGAGCTGCTAAATATATATTTTATTGGTTCAAAGGTGTTCATTAGTTGCCCTAATAGTGGTAGGTTAGTGGATGATTAGCGGTTGATTAGTAGTTGAATAACGTCTTATTTGCTGTTCATAACTGTAGCGCTAAGTGTTTTTCTATTGATAGACATGTTGTTAAATAAACAGATATGTATAACAGATTTTAGATTTATTTTTATGGGAGTGTTGTGAGTTCTCTGTCTAACCTCTATGTTTTGTATATGATCACTTAGAGCTATATGTTCCCAAGTAGGCTATTTGTCCGCTTAATTTACACTTAATCATTCCTTGACACTTAATCTTTATGAGCTTGGTTTAGTCCACTATATTAAACTTAATATATTCTGCGTCTATGATAGCCTCCTGCCCTCCTCTTAATTTTACTGAAACGTTTATCTGGTATATCTCGAATATCACGTTTTGGGATTTATGGCTTCATATCTGAACATTGCTCGCTCGAATGATCATCCTTGGTTTTTTCTAGCGACTTAAGGTGTTATACCGTGTATTCTACTATAGGGTGATAATATGCCCGATGATCCGTAGGCGAGGTGTGAAAACGAACTGTTGCTGCTTCAGCTACCTATTAGGTTCTTAGATGTTTATTGAACGTTTTTTGTCTGGTTTAAGAGCTGCTGAATATCCGTTTTTATAGATTTAAAGGCTGTTTTTGTGCTACTTTAGTGGTTTGTTTTAATAGTTTTTAGTTTTTATCCTATGAAGAACAGAGAGGTTTTAGTTGTTTATTATGTATAGGAGCGGCTAAATAGCTGTTTTATTGGTTCAAAGGTGTTCATTAGTTGCCCTAATAGTGGTAGGTTAGTGGATGATTAGCGGTTGATTAGTAGTTGAATAACGTCTTATTTGCTGTTCATAACTGTGTATATCCTTTCAAAGCTGTTCATTAGCTACTTATTAGGCAAAAGGACTCTAATCCGATATTCGCATAAGTTTATGTTCTTGCGTTTTACTTTTATAGATAGGATGATAGCTAGGCACTAGTGTATATTTATTACATATTTTCTGGTATTTTCTGGTGCAATTATTCGTGTTCATGCCATTTAATATTATCGAGTTACTGTATTTGCAAGCATCTGCTTTAGTGGGTTATTGTATGTTTTTTATCCGATCTCGGCCAGTTCAGAGCTGTTTTTGGCTACTTATTATTGAATAGGAGCTGTTAAATAGCCGTTTGATGGGTTCACAGAACATTTTTTAGATATTTTAATGGTTTATTTGATGCTTTTTATTCAATCAGGGGGGTTATTGGTTATTTATTTTGTATAGGAGCTGTTAAATAGGGATTTTATGGGTTCATAGACCATTTTTAGCTACTGTAGCGGATTATTTGATGTTTTTTACCCCAACAGAAAGGCTATTGGTTGTTTGTTTTGTATAGAGACTGTTAAATAGGGTTTTATGGGTTCAAAGTCCTTTTTTTAGGTGCTTTAATGGATTATTGGATGTTTTTTTTTTTATCCTATCAGAGTGTTTATTGGTTGTTTATTTTTGTATATAGGTGTTGTTAAATATGTTATCATGCAATAGTATATTTATATGTCCAAATGTTATAAGACTAGTATAGGACAATCATAAACCCACTATAGGACAATCATAGGACGGTTATAGGGCACTAATAAGCATACCCATAGACCAAGTATAGGTCTGTCAGAACTTGTATAAGTATACTGGGGGGTTTTATATGTTCAAATTACATTTTTTAAGTACTTTAATGGTTTATTTGATGTTTTTATCCCATCAGAAAGGTTGTTGGTTGTTTGTTTTGTATAAATAGGGTTTTTATAGGTTCAAAGGTTATTTTTAGGTACTTTAATGGATTATTGGATGTTTTTTTACTCGTTCAGAGAGGTTTTTGGTTAAACTGTACTACATGATATAGATTATATTTATTAACAAAGTAGGCGGTGTATAGGTTAGCTTTTATCTGTTTTTTCTCTCGTTTAGTGCCGGAAACGACTAATTTTTCGTGGTTTGTCGATTATAAGCGATCTCTACCCACTGGAATCCTATCGTATATACCATAATTTAGAGGCATATTAATTGCTTATTTACTTCGATCATGCCTGTTGTCATTGAATATTAATTGCTTGCTATATTCACAGAATAATTACATATTTTTTAATGCAATACTTAGTTAGTCTTACCCCCGACATTTAACTACTATATTAATTCTAATCCTGATGATCTCGCATCGTGTTGGGCATTGGCCCTTACATAGTAAGAATTTTGTCTAGATCGTGCTAGGGCTCTATGGTTTTATACCTCTAGCACCGTTATTACTTGATATTTTTTGAAATATTCTTTCACTAGTCAATAGGTATGCTCATCTTATACCTGTTTCCCAAATTTCGCCTTTCTACCTTTAGGCATAAGGAACCTGATCGCAGAAGCTATATCTCTCGAACCAGTTGACCGAACGTCTTTGGATTTTCCTAATGATTTGTTACGCTGCCCTAAATACGAGCCGCATGTTGCGTTATCCCTAGCAGCTTTAGCGAGTCGTAGGTGAACATATAGTCCTAGTACACCTCGACCTGCGGTCTCGGGATTTTTCATATTTACTTGTTGCATCATCCTAAATACGAATCACATGTTGCGCTATCCCTAACAACCTTAACGAGCCGTAGGCGAGCATATATCTTTAGTACACCTCGACCTGCGATCTCGGGATTTTTCAAAATACCTTGTTTCGTCCACATGTTACATTATTTCTAACAACCTTAGCGAGCCGTAGGCGAATATATGTCTTTAGTACACCTCGACCTGCGGTCTCGGGATTTTTTCTAAATAACTTGTTACGCCACCAAATACGAATCACATATTACATTATCTCCAACAACCTTAACGAGCCGTAGGCGATCATATGTCTTTAATACACCTCGACCTATGGGGTTCGGGATTTTTCTAATAACTTGTTTCGTCATCCTAAATACGATCCACATGTTATATTATCCTTAACAACCTTACCGAGCCGTAGGCGAGCATATGTCTTTAGTACACCTCGACCTGCGGTCTCGAAATTTTTCAAAATAACTTACTATTCACCCTAAATACGAACCACATGCTATATTAGCCCTAAAAATCTTAACGAGCCGTAGGCGAGCATATATCTTTAGTACACCTCGACCTGAGGGTCTCGGGAATCTTTCATAATAACTTGGTACGTCACCCTAAATACGATTCACATGCTACATTATTTCTAACAACCTTAGCGAGCCGTAAGCGAGCACATGTCTTTAGTACGCCTCGACCTGAGGGTCTCGGGATTTTTTCATAATAACTTGCTATTCACCCTAAATACGAACCACATGCTATATTATCCCTAACAACCTTAACGAGCCGTAGGCGAGCATATATCTTTAGTACACCTCGACCTGAGGGTCTCGGGATTTTTTCATAATAACTTACTAGTTTATCCTATATATTACCCATATATCAAATTTTTTATTAAACAATTGATAAATGATCGGTGACCTTGAGCTGTCTTAATTGACAGGTGACGTGCGCCATCTTTTTCTATTCGTAATATGACGTCATCCTGAACACATTCCATATATAGAATATTATTGCCCAATGTAGCTAGCGCCCAAGTAGCTAATGCCCAAAGTTGCTAACGCCCAACAATGTGACGTTTGATAGTTGGCAGATGGCGTATGACAGATGACGTATGACATTTAACATTGCCATTAACTTTGACATTGACATTGACATTGACATTGACATTGACATTGACATTGACATTGACATTGACATTGACATTGACATTGACATTGACATTGACATTGACATTGACATTGACATTGACATTGACATTGACATTGACATTGACATTGACATTGACATTGACATTGACATTGACATTGACAGATGACGTATGACAGATGACGTATGACAGATGACAGGTGACGTCATAATTAGTGTCGCCCACGTCTGCGCACTGCCCGGGCATGCGCAGAAGGGACCTCAGGGATTGATGCAGAACACCCCATCTCCCTCTACTCTTTTTTCATAATTTGAGGTAAAGCGGTTAGAAATATGAGAGACAAAAAACATAATATATGCCAGAATCTTTCAAACTAATATCGTGTAACTGGCGTTGTCTAGGAGGTATCTTAAAACTCATTATGGAATCCTCCTTGCCCTCAAAAATATAACTACACCAAATTGATTCATATCCGCTTAACATCAAATCATCTTATATTTTATAAAGTAAATATTTACTTGGATCACCCTGTATCTCTTTAACCGTATAAGAAATTAAATTAAATGACATAATTTCAAGTCCACTATCTTCTATTGCTGTATAGCCCTCAATATCACAAGAGTTCTCAATATGGTGTTTAAATTAGATGTGCACCACATTGCTTACATGTATTATTTTTTTCATTGTATAATAAATACATAATTACCTATTTTGCTTTTTATAAATAAATACTAAAAGAAATAAATATTGTTTTCTTCTTTTCCTTTAGTTTTATAATGTTTCCGCATTCTTATTTTGGTAGGTACGGGTCTGTCAATATTTTATTTTATAAATAATAAAGTTCGTGTGTACGCTATATCTTTTCAAAATATTAATACTCCCCAAGGGCGTCCGAAGGAACTTTTCCAAGGGGGGGCAAATCATAATTGGAATTATTATTTTTGTTTCTAGCACTTCAACAAACCTTCAATAAAAGAATAGAGCAAAACACCTAATACTTATATTAAATCCGATCTGATTCGATCACAAACTTATTTCAACTCTAAGCGAGCTGCCAATTTGTTCTGAACAACCTCCTAAACCTCGTAAAATTTGGCACTACACATCAGCTAGTTGGGAAGACCTAAGGGACCATTTTCGCACTTTTCCTTGGCTGGAAGTATGCTTCTCTTCAGATGATCCATCCGCTTGTACGCAAGAGGTCTCTGATGTCATTCTTACTGGCATGGAAGCATTTATTCCTTTCTCCAAGAAGCGCCCTTCTAACATAACATGAGGATCAAAAATAAACTTCTCGCCAGTCCTAACGGATCTAGGTCCTTTTGGTCAGTCGCTATGGCCGTCAGTCAAAATTTTACCAAATCAAATATTCCACCGCTAACACGTTCTGACGGCACAATAGCAACCACGGCTGAAGATAAAGCGAACTTACTCGCAGAACTATTTGCTTCACACTCCACGGTAGACTTTCAGGGAAAAACAAAAAAAACTTATAAGTTATTTAGATTTATTGGAGAAAAAAAATGTTAATTTTCTTGAATCTTTTGCAAATTCATCAATAACTTTTTCAATTAAATGTCTTTTTTTTTTCTTTTACAAATTTGCGATGAACACTCATCATACATAAACCGTCCAATCGGTGCTCAGTCATAGTCGAGCGAATCCAGGTTTTTACTCTTCTGAGAGTACTGAATGATCTTTTGACAGTACATGTAGTTGGAGGTAAACAAATTGCTGTCGCAGTTGCCTGACCAATAGTATATCTATTTGTATATTGCTATTATGACTAGCTGTGTAAATTAAAATAAAGCTTTATTTATTCTATTCTAATATTTTTCCTTCGCTATTTAGTGAAGATTTTTGAATTCCACATTTCATTTTATGCAACAAGAGTTCGTTTTACCAATTTTGTCAATTAAATTGTATCTACAATAAATATGTATATCCCAGTTAAATATAATATCTTAAATCTACTTGGGCCAGGGGGAGCAAGCGCACCCCCTTGCCCCCTACTTCGGACGCCCTTGATACTCCCTTACACAATTTAACAGATGGTGAAGGCGCAGGTAACAGAAGTTAGTCCGGTTCTGTTTCTGTAGCCAACCGCTTAACGTAAAATATACCAGACTTCCAAAGGGTGCCATTAATGACAGAGTTCTTATATTAATTTGACTTAATGTTGTTTCGACTTTAAAATGTGTTACGAATTTCTTATTTTATTTGTTTTTTACCGTGCGATACTCAGTTTCCTGACACGTGTTTCGGCCCTTTCGGGTCATTTTCAAAGAAGTACAAGAAGATATTGAATTCTACGTGACATTACAAAGGTATTTATATCATTATGGTGACTTGTTACCAGTAGTAGAATTTAGTATCTTCTTATACTCCTTTGAAAATAACCCGAAAGGGCCGAAACACGTGTCAGGAAACTGATTAAATTTGTGTAATTAGTTATTATTTATTCTTCCTGTGCAATGGAACAAAACTATGTTTTAAGTACCTTTTTCAAGCTTTTCAGTAACATACACTCACCGATATGTTTCAGTTCCTTCTTAGGCTGTTTTATTTCTTCACGCGGTGAGGTTCGTTTATCAAAACTATCTTGTAGATAATGTAGCTGAATAACGACGGCTATTTGGAAAAAAATAGGAGGGCATAGAAATAGCAAACGGTTTCTGGTACTCGTTGCATAAAAACCTAGTTTTCTAAATCTAAAAAATAAAGATACTTTTAGACACTGTAGTAGTAATTTTTTTTTTAGCACAAGGCTATATAATACATTTTAATAAATAATTTACAATTTTTTAAATGACATTTATAATATCGCTACCTTAATACTACAACTAGACAACTCTGATTTCATAGTTTCGAGATAATTGGATTTAAACATTTTAGCTTAAGTTTTACTTTACACAACGGCGATGTTTATGTAATATGCATTTATTATATTTTCCTGGTATATAACCCTACTAGTATAATTTTCTTAAAGATCTAAAATTTAATTTTAAGTTACGGTATACGAAAAAAAATAGATTTTGTAAGTTATCTACTTGTTGCAACACACCAATATAAGAAGATGTAATGTTACCCACATTTAGTAAGCCGAGAAAAAAATAAAGGCAATCGACACAGCTACAGAATACTAGTTTTATTTTAATGTTTAGACAAATTAACTTCTGGAAGTAAAATTTCAGCATTTTAAACAAACAAATGATTCAGAATTGTATACAGTGTGTCTACGTAAGTTGGCGGCATATTGGAAACTTTTTTATTATTAATTTTACGAAAAAAAGTTATTCTTCATAAAAAGTTCTGCATGGTCCAAAACCTAAAATGCAACCATCAAATATCGAAATTTTCCAGTCATATACGAGGTTTGTCAAAAAACGTAAATTTTTCCCAAGAATGTAAATTTTTCTCAAGAGTAAAGTGCCTTTATTTTTGACATTATCAAAAATTGTTATTAAAAAAAGTTGATCAGAACTAAAAACCACGTCTAATTATGCAATAACACGCATTAAGTTAATTAAATAATTAATAATAAATCAAAAAAATAATTTTTCAACATAAATGCGTATAATTGCACATTTAGCCGTAGTTTTTAGTTCTGATCAACTTTTTTTAATAACAATTTTTGATAATGTCAAAAATAAAGGTACTTTACTCTTGGGAAAAATTTACATTCTTGGGAAAAATTCACGTTTTTTAACAAACCTCGTACATGACTGGAAAATTTCAATATTTGATGGTTGTATTTTAGGTTTTGGACCATGCAGAACTTTTTATAAAGAATAACTTTTTTTCGTAAAACTAATAATAAAAAAGTTTCCCATATGCCGCCAACTTACGTAGACACACTGTATACAAACACCAAAATTCAACTTTAAAAATCTTTAATCTTCAGTTATTTCTTCTTTGCTATCGGAGAGAGTATCTTGGATCTTGCCGTTATGAGGTAGATTAAAATAGAACGTCCAAATTTTAATACTTTGGTTCGGATATTGGAATCTGGCTTTTATATAAAAGTTACAGTGGCATAGGTTGTTGAGAATGACGACGGATATTTTTGTTAAAGTTAAGAAGTTTAAATTCCCCATCAAAAGATTCTTTAAACTCCATAAAAAAAAGGGTTGAGCATTATTAAAACGTATCCAGCACATTTTTTGCCAGTTTACACACAATTAACTAACCTTGGATCTGCCAAAATTTTAATGTAATATTAACATATCTACTTAAAGCAGCAAGTCAAATTGATTTAACCGAAATAGTAAAATACAACAAGTAGACAACTGCCAGTTATGCTGTTGTTGCAATTATCTAATGTATGGTTTTGAAGATATGTATATTTGACACCTATAATATCTAGAAAATGACGCATCGCCTGACTTATCTACTTGTTGCAAGCAAAGATACTACGAAAAAATAATGTTTCATAGAGTTATCTCAAATATGCAAATATTGGAGTTATCTAGTTGTAGTAATGAGGTAGCGATATATTTTATGACATACATAAAATCTTAATAATTCATCCTGGTGCGTTGATAAATACGTTTTAATTGCTTTTAACTGATTTTAAGCTTTTTTAAGTTTTACGTGACCTGTGTAATTGATTAAACTCAATAGGGGAGAACGAGTCACAATGGCCACCCTGACACAGTGGCCATTTACGAACGCATTTATTACATACGCTGTGATCATGGTACAATAAACGGAAAGTAAGATATCGCGCAGACGAGGCGTGGCTTAGCGACGTCATCGGGAGCGAAGTTTCGCCGGTCATCGACCAGTTGCCATATAAATGGTGTTTTGAAAGAAACAGTATTTTAGGACTAAATATTTGTGTATTTTGGATTTATTCATTTTATAATAATAATAATAATAATAATAATAATAATAATAATAATAATAATAATAATAATAATAATAATGATAATGATAATGATAATGATAATGATAATGATAATGATAATGATAATGATAATGATAATGATAATGATAATGATAATGATAATGATAATGATAATGATAATGATAATGATAATGATAATGATAATGATAATGATAATGATAATGATAATGATAATGATAATGATAATGATAATGATAATGATAATGATAATGATAATGATAATGATAATGATAATGATAATGATAATGATAATGATATTGATAATGATAATGATAATGATATTGATAATGATAATGATAATGATAATGATAATGATAATGATAATGATAATGATAATGATAATGATAATGATAATGATAATGATAATGATAATGATAATGATAATGATAATGATAATGATAATGATAATGATAATGATAATGATAATGATAATGATAATGATAATGATAATGATAATGATAATGATAATGATAATGATAATGATAATGATAATGATAATGATAATGATAATGATAATGATAATGATAATGATAATGATAATGATAATGATAATGATAATGATAATGATAATGATAATGATAATGATAATGATAATGATAATGATAATGATAATGATAATGATAATGATAATAATAATAATAATAATAATAATAATAATAATTATAATAATAATAATAATAATAATAATAAGTTTATTTAAAATTTAATAATATAATAAATATGTTTATGTTGTCTTCTATAAACGGATTCTTCAATTCCCTGAAGCTGAGCTTGTTAGGGGCAAATCTTATTTTTTTTTTCAGTTTGTAAAATCATAAATCATAAATATGCATTAAAAATTAAGTTTTAAAGTAAAAATGTTAATTTATAGTATAAACATATAAAATGAGCTGTGCTATACAGGGTGTTTCAATAAAAACTCCCAGGCCAATTATTTGGAAAACTAAAAGTAACATGTAAATTCTGTGAACGCCAGTTTTTAGCCTCTAGGATTGGCTTCACAACTATGTAAAAAATGTGTTTAAATAATACAAGATGTAGGTGGCGCCACTGTGCAAAGAATTTTTTCGATGACAGGAACTTTTAAATGTTGTGAGTCTTAAAGATAATTAATTTTTGATACCTATCTCTGGAAAACAAAAATCATTAAATAATTAATACGTTGAATTTTTTGCTCTTAATCGAAATACACTATTAAGAGTATGCAGAACCGAATTATTATATCGATTTGCTTTTGCTATATTATTATGTGTGTATGAAAACGGCAATAATTTTGAACATCTAATTCGACCCCATTAGTTAGTTTTTGGTATTGTTCTCATTTTCATTAATAATTTTGTATTATTTCTTATCAGTTCTTTCATAAAATTTATAACATCTTTTAATTTTATTTTATTAGGTTTGCTTTAATGTTTGTACTTTGCTTTTAAACAACAAAAATACAACGTATTATTTATTTAATGATTTTTGTTTTCCAGAGGTATGCAATAAAATTGTTTTTAATTTATTTCTCGACAATTGCCAATATTATTTGTTAAGGCGTCCCCTGAGACGTCACTGGACGTAATAATTTAGCGCAACATGACCGTTTTATCACGAAAATTATCATTACCAAAATAAATAAAATCTGCTAAAGGGTATTAAAAATATTTATACTTAATTAAAATAACAGTTAAAATTATTTTTAAAAAAAACTTAACTCCAAATATTTCCGTTTATGTTGGATTTATCAAAAATTTTTATGGGACATAATTTGATCAAAAATTTATTATCTTTAAGAACCACAACACTTAAAAATTCCTGTCATCCAAAAAATAATTTGCACATTGGTGCCACCTACATCTTGTATTATTCAAACACATTTTTTACACAGTTGTGAGGCCAATGATAGAGGCTAAGAACTGGGGTCCACAGAATTGACATGTCACTTTTAGTTTCCGAAATAATTGGCCTGGTATTTTTTATTAAAACACCCTGTATATGGTTGGGTATGGGTATAACCAGAAAAAGAATTTCGATAAGAATACAAGATTATTTACTTTTTCGTGAAATAAAAAAAACAAATTTAGAATGGCCACGTTTGTGATAAAGGTTAAAAAAACTTCATTTGGTTGTTTGATTTTCTCTTTTCAGCTCTTTCATTCTAAGGCTTCAAAAAGTTTAATTGAAAAATGTTTAATTTGGAAAATCCTAATTTTTATAGTTCGTGCGCAACAACGAAACCATTATTTTTTAATATGAATCGTATTTATACCTATAACAAGCAAAAGAAATGATGAAGAATTACTTTTTTCGAAACACTGAAAATAATAAATGTTACAAGTATAATTACGTCCATCCGTGAACATACTGATGTATATTATAATAGATATTTATGATCCGAATTTCATACAATATTTTATATTCCGACGTGTCATAATGACATTATTATGGATTTCATTTTCAGTGTCAAAATGACATACTTTATAGGACTGAGTACTATAATGATTTCATTATAGGACTGAGTACTATAATGAAAAATGTACTGTGAATGCTTGTCCATAAGTTAGATGCATGTCAGCATATTCGCTATAGGAATAATTCTCCATTACTTAAGTCTTCTGTACTCACTCAATCAGACAATTTAAAAACTGATGTCATTTACACATTGTCAACGATATAAAACGACTGGTGTTATATTGTAGTAGTATCATTTATTATTTTATCTACAACCATTTAATAATAGGTGCATATTACTTCTGATAATAAGAGCATTATGCTATCCATAATACAACAAGTGTAATTATCATAAAACAACAAGTGTAATTATCATAAAACAACAAGTGTAATTATTATATTTCCCATATGAACTCAACTTTTTTTCAGGCACTGTATAAATGGATGGTTTTAGATAAAGTATAGTATTTGACTCGCGTCTAATGAACCATAATACACTCGGATGATTTACAACACTCGCCTTTAGCTCGTGCCGTAAACTTCATCCTCATTTTATTATGGCCTACATTATACGCTCGTTAAATAATATATACTATTATTAACGTGATATACAAAGCCTTATATTTCTCGAAAATCGCTAATTCCATCGAGACAAATGTCGAGCACCTTTTTTAAATAAAAATAACCAAAGTATTTAAGAAATCAGTTTTTAGCTCTGTAAAATGACACCTGTCAAAATTTTGGCCCAATGAGTGTGGTGGCAAGTCCGTTCCTGTCAATGTAAAACATTTAATGTAGAACGGTTTTATGAGTCTCTATGGCCTACACAAAATACTAAAATTGCAATAAATTATACGTGTCGGTTTAAAAGTTATACCCGAAAAGGTAAGTCGCTAGGCACCTATTTGGGGCCGTGTATCTCCGTTAAGGGACACTTAACATTTTTTTTCATATGACAAAGTATAGTTATTTTGACCTCCCCTATACGCTCCCGAGAGTATGCTATGGCAGTATATGACTGCCGGACACCCTGCATAACTTCATCAGCAATCAACAAAATTGTAGAACAATATAAATAATGTGGTAAAATTAAGATGTTGTATACAATTATTCTTTCTAATTAAATCCTATTTTTTTAAAATAACTAATCTTTTCCGCAATTTGAGTAATTTAATTTTCCAATTATGTGATAATAAATTGTAATTTTGAATGAATCAATATATGTAAATATTTAAATAATCGGCTATACGTTTATCACCATCAATTAAAATATTTAAAGTTGTACAGCTGTATTCACTAAATGGGTTTAAATTTGAAACCGCCTTAAATTGACAGTTATAGGTTCAAGTGTCAGAATAAGTCTCTTCTATCTACAGGGTGGCCCATTAGTGCGAGGAAGTCCAATATATCAGTTGTCAACAGAAATAGCAACAAATATTAGACATAAAAGCTATATGATGCGTAGAGACGCATATTTTAAAAATATTTTGAGATATACAGGGTGACCCAAAAAAGCAGAGCGGCAAAAAGGTAAGTTTTTTTAAATGGCAACCCCCATTTTTTTTAGGGAATTAAATTCAGCATGAAATTTAGCATATATTAGAGTATCCTAATTTGGTGTACGTTGCGGCGTTGCCAAGCTATATATAATTTACTAAACAATCCAAGAAAAACAGCCTAATCAAAACTCCTTTAAAAAAAATGAATCGATTTAATTTTTTAATACATGGTTACGGTTTTGGATACCTGAGGGACGGTAGATTGATCTTATTGAGGAAATCTGACCATAATTTAAACAGGGTATTTTCTACAGATGTGCCAATATTGCTATATTTAAAGTATCAAATCTTCATTTTTTTAAATGGGACACTCTGTATAATAATGGATCATGTTGTTAAGTATTTTATGCCCTATAAATTTGCAACTATAACTCATGTCCTAAAATCTACTGGTCTGTCACAATTTTGAATTTTATTTGAAAATGCAAAAATAGCATAATTTTTTTTCTTGGTGGATGATTCAAACAAAAGTGGATATTACCACATGTCAAAATAATGCTTTAAAAATACCGTGGTTCATATTAAGTTTTTAATTTGTAATATTGACGCGTTATCAAGAAATTATAATGAATTTTTTAAAAGAAGAACTTGTTAATATGGTTTTTATATTAGGCGCCAGTGACAAGAACTGTTTATTAGCCACTAGGCTTTATTATGAGTCCTTTCCAGAAAGAAGACAACCAAGAAAAGAAGCGTTTGAAAAATTGTTGGAATGTTTTATGCGGACCGGGAAAGTGGATTACGAAAATACTGAGAGAAGCAAAACGGCCAATACAGAAGAAAATCAATTAACCGTTTTGCTTAAAGTTACAGAAAACCCGCATACTTCCCATCGGGTCATTGCAAATGAAACTAATATAACACGGCAAACGATTCAGAGAGTTTTACATGATCAAAAAATGCACCCGTATCACATTCAGCTTATGCAGGAGTTAAATGACCAGGATTTTGGTGCAAGAGTAGTTTTTTTGCGAATGTGGCCCAACGAAAAATTCAACAGAAAAGATTATTTTTTAATTATGTGTTATTTACTGATGAAGCCACTTTTCACAAAAATGGAAATGTTAATCGTCACAATTTTCATTACTATTCATCAATAAATCCACATTTTATTAGAACCCATAGCCAAACAAGATGGTCTTTAAATGTGTGGGGTGGTATCGTTGGAACATACGTTATTGGGCCCTACTTTTTTGAGGAGAGAGTAACTGGTCAAGTATATCTGCAGTTCCTTCAAAATGAGTTACCACGTCTAACCAATGCTTTACCAAATTACATTAAAGAAAGAATGTGGTATTTACATAATGGAGCTCCAGTTCATCATACAGCAGTAATCCATGAGCATCTAAACAACGCTTTTCCTAATAGGTGGGTAGGAAGAGGTGGACCATTTCAGTGGCCCCCTCGATCTCCAGATATGACTAAAATGGACTTCTTCTTATGGGGTTATGTGAAAGAACAAGTATATAAACTTGCTCCGACGACTAAGGAAGATATGAAACATCGTATGACGGAAGTTTTTATAAACATTGACAACAATATGCTAAACGAAGTCAGTCGATCTTTTGAAGAACATGCAATAACATGTTTAAATAACAATGGCGGACATTTCGAACATTTATAATAGTATTATACTTTAAAATATTTACAGACACACACGTGTGTGTGTGTATATTAATTTGTTATTGTGTTCCCAACTTTTTTTTTCTGTTTTTTTGTCCATTGTTATGTTATGTTGTTATAATGTTAATAAATGATTTGAAATGGTATTTATATTGTCATTTCCTACTTTTAAAGCTCATAATAAAGCCTAGTCGCTAATAAACGTAAAAAAATTCATTATAATTTCTTAATAACGCGTCAATATTACAAATTAGAAACTTAATATTAACCATGGTATTTTTAAAGCATTATTTTGACATGTGGTAATATCCACTTTTGTTTGAATCATGGCCTACCAAGAAAAAAAATGATGCTATTTTTGCATTTTCAAATAAAATTCAAAATTGTGACAAAACGGTAGATTTTAGGATATGAGTTATAATTGCAAATTTATAGGGCATAAAATACTTAACAACATGACCCATTATTATACAGAGTGTCCCATTTAAAAAAATGAAGATTTGATACTTTAAATATAGCAATATTGGCACATCTGTAAAAAATACCCTGTATAAATTATGGTCAGATTTCCTTAATAAGATTAATCTATCGTCCCTCAGGTATCCAAAACGGTAACCATGTATTAAAAAATCAAATCGGTTAAATTTTTTTATAGGAGTTTCGATTAGGTGGTTTTTCTTGGATTTTTTAGGAAATTATATATAGCTTGGCAACGCCGCAACGTACACCATATTAGGATACTCTAATATATGCTAAATTTCATGCTAAATTTAATTCCCTAAAAAAAAATGGGGGTTGCCATTTAAAAAAACTTACCTTTTTGCCGCTCTGCTTTTTTGGGTCACCCTGTATATCTCAAAATATTTTTTTAAATATGCGTCTCTACGCATCATATAGCTTTCATGTCTAATATTTGTTGCTATTTCTGTTGACAACTGATATATTAGACTTCCTCGCACTAATGGGCCACCTTGTATATAAGTCCAGTATTGAAAATATTTCTCTGGTTTTTCTGTAAATTTAGAATGAAAAAGTTTGTTGACGTGTACTGTTTCCTTAAATAGAATTAAAACTATTTTGGCCACAACATCCCGGTAAAATTATTTATCGATAAAACGGTTAAATTGCAAAAACAAATAAATTATCGCGAAAACATCATATTATGGCTTAATAAGACAATGATATGGTAAAAACACAACTGAAGGACTATAAAATGTAAATATTCTGATGGACTAAATTTAAAATTATTTAGTAAATATGGGTAGTAAAATTTAAATTTCAACCCACCAACCATACGTTTTGTTTTAGAAACATTTAATTTCAATTTGTTTACTTTTAACCAATTTGATAATAGAGCAAGCTGTAAATTTAAAATTTCTAAAATTTTTATATTATTTTTACGGCTAATATAAATAAGAGAATCATCTGAAAACGTTTGCATTGTAAGACTAATAAATGGCATGTCTTTAATATATAAAATAAAAAGCAAATACTACAACATACTTTCTTAAGGTACTCCAATGCTATTTCATTTTTTATAAAAATTATATTACCAAATTTTGTATTCTGTGTTCTGTTATTTAAATAATTTTCAAACCATTTATAAACTTTATCCTTTATACCATATTGAAATAACTTTTAGCGAAGTGTAAATTTGAAAGGAGAGAAATGAGGTTCTTTAAGTCTTCCTCCACTTGTATATTTAATTAATAATAATAATACAAGTTTATTTAAATATATTTTTTACATTTAATGCTAATATATATTTTTTTTGGATAAACTATCAATCCCGAACTCAGAAGTACAATACTTGTATTGAGTTAAATATAATAATAAGTTAAATAATAATATAATATTTGTTGTAAAGAATATATTTCATAATTCAGGCACACCTAGATTAAACGAATATGACAATATTTTATTATTATATTTTATATCACTATAATATACGAAGATACAATACGTTATGTATATAATATACAGGGTGATTCACGTTGAGTGGCCTATTAGAAGATCTCGGAAACGAGTAAAGTTATATTTCTAAAAATTTGGTAGCGAGCATGATTGGCTTTAAACTTTTAAAATATTATATTCCGACGTTTGTATCACTTCCGGTTATACCGGTAGTTATGGCCAACTTTGGTTTTTCAAATAGAATAACCTGTATATTTTAGCATTTTTGGATACCTTATTAAAACCTAAGTAACTTTTATTAACAATGATCTATACCTATCTCTAACCGTTTTTGAGATATGAATTATAAAATGCATTTTTTATGTAAAAACCTTACCGAGATGAAAGTTCAGTAATTTTGAAATTAATAAAGCTAAACATTTAAAATTTTGCATGCTTTTAACTAAAACATAGATCTTTGGACTACAATACTTAAGTTTCATGTTTTGCATAAAGGGGTTTTTTAAAAGTGTGCCAATGTGTCCATTTAGATAAATGTGCATAAGTCAATTTTTGCAAATGAAACACCATATTTTTTATTTTGGTAACGTGTAGAGAATCAAATTTCCCATCTAAATGTTTAATATGTCAGTATCAATATTTTTAGTCGTTTTGGAATTATGAGCAATTTAAAAAAATATATCTTAAAATATGTGTTTGAGTTAACTTCATAAGACATTATTTTTGTAAAGAAGGCTTTGACTCCGATTTTTATGTGACATTGAGCTTTGTTACCAATTAGTAAAGTAGGCTTTGACTGAAATTGTTTTAAAGTTGACACTCACCTTAGATCTGTTGTCATAAATTCTAGTTTACATAGGTATTGAAAATTACTTTCATTCTTTATAATCTAAGAATGGCAAAAAATAATAATTATTCTAATAACGATATTTTAAATTTATTCTATATTCGTGGAGAGTGTCTACGAATCATAAGCAGAACATGCAGAGTGTTTAATGAACGATATCCACATTTACTACCAATTAGCGATAAACAATTTAGAAGATTTGAGGCCAATTTTTATAAGTTTGGTCTTACAAAAGCCAAAAGGACATTTCTGATGCCTGTTCTGAACTCTGAAGAAAAGCAAATTACTGTTTTAGGATATTTTCATGCCTATCCAGATGCATTTTTAAAAAATAATGTCTTATGAACTTAACACAAACACATAATATTTTAAGATATTTTTTTTAAATTGCTCATAATTCCAAAACGACTAAAAATATTGATACGGACATATAAAACATTTAGATGGGAAATTTGATTCTCTACACGTTACTAAAATAAAAAATATAGTGTTTCATTTGCAAAAATTGACTTATGCACATTTATCTAAATGGCCATATTGGCACACTTTTAAAAACCCCCTGTATGCAAAACATGAAATTTAAGTAATGTAGTCTAAAGATCTATGTTTTAGTTAAAAGCATACAAAATTTTAAATGTTTAGCTTTATTAATTTCAAAATTACTAAACTTTCTTCTCGGTAAGGGTTTTACATAAAAAATGTATTTTATAATTCATATCTCAAAAACGGTTAGAGATAGGTATAGATCATTGTTAATAAAAGTTACTTAGGTTTCAATAAGGTATCCAAAAATGCTAAAATATACAGGGTATTCCATTTGAAATACCAAAGTTGGCCATAACTTCCGGTATAACCGAAAATGATACAAACGTCGAAAAATAATAATTTAAAAGTTCAAAGCCAATTATGCCCGCTACCAAATTTTTAGAACTATAACGTTACTCGTTTCCGAGATCTTTTAATAGGCCACTCAACGTGAATCACCCTGTATATATTGGATTAGATAATATCCAATTTTTAATTTTATTTTTATAATTATTTAACGATTTAATTATTTTAATTGACTGGTAGCATATCAAAAATAATATATGGATTGATGTCTAAAATATGTTTGTGTGCTATTGTTTGGTTTACTCTGTTTTTTATATGTAATAGTATTTTTATAACGAGTTTCATGTGTGTGATTAATATAATTTATTATATTTTTATGTTTAAAAATATATATTAACTTGTTGTAAGAAAATATTTGTTTAACATCAATTTTTTTGCTATCTTTAAATAGTAAATCAGAAGAATATTAATGGTCTTTTTCGTTTCAATATTATTAAGACAATTCCTATTTATGCCTCCCCATCCTAGTATTCCATAATTTAAATGGGTTTGTACTAAAAAATAATAAAGTATTTCTAATTCTTTTATGTTTAAAAATTGTTTAAGATGTTTAAATTTTGGCATAAGAATTCTTAGTTTTTTTTATAATGTAGTCAATAAGTTTAATAATTTTTTCAGTAATTAATAAGTTTTAATGATAGTAAATTCTCTACACGCTTAGAATGTATAAACATTTATCCCCAGGAGAATAAATAAAAATTATAAATCCACAAAGTGATACAGTTCTGCCGGAGCTCTAGGATGACAAAAGCAACTATCAATTAAAATTTACGGTAGTCTTTTATTTTGTAAAGATTTTGTTTTTGATTTATGCAATTTTAAAGAATTAATAAATTGTACATCATAATTTAATTTATTGTGAAGGACCAAGAAAGAGTATATCATGCTTAGTGTTATTGTAAACCGTGTGTATCATGTTTAGTATCATTGTAAACTATCAACAAAGTGTGTATATATTTAGTATTATTGTAAACTGTCAATAAACTGTGTATCATGTTCGACGTATTGATAAATAAAAAAAAACTATGGCATCATAATATGGTAAATGTGAAGAACCAAAAAAATTGATTTCATGTTTTGTGTTGTTGTGAAACAACAAGAAATCGTGTATCGTATTTTATTTTAATGTTAAATACCAGTAAATGCTATATTACGTTGTATAATATTATTGGAAATCATCAAGAAAGTTATGTTATAATTTTGGATAAATCAAAACATTGTATTGTATGTTATTCTTATAAATAACATAAGGATGCTACAAAAAAACAGTGACAATGTCTTTTAAAATTATTATTTTATGTGCGCAGATTCTTTGTTTAAAATAAGGTACTTTTATATATCTTAATTTCCTGGAAAGTTTGAGCAATATTTGATATAAAAGTGAATTGATTGTAAATTACTTTTTATTTATTTTTATGTTTTTTACCGGATACCGTTTTTCTTGTTTGAGCGATTTTATTATTTCCTTTTGTTGTGTATATCAGTGGCGGTTAGTCGTAATGGGCACAAGGACATGTGCCATCCTAGATTTCCTAGACATTAAATCAAAATAAAACATTAAATAAAACACTAGGTGATTAACATTAATTCACTCTCAATGTTCTCTGTCCACATGCAAGGAAACAAGAATTGATGTAAGCTTGGATCTAACAGTCACAACACTCATAGTAGACCGTGCCATCCAGATTTATGTTGCTCGCTCGTAAAAACCCCCAATTACAAATTTCATGTTTATATCTCAAAAACAGCTTGAGCTATGAAAAAAAAATAATTTAGAAATTGTACTCTCTCATTAACAAGCAACATTTTACTAAGGCATACTTAGGTTAAACCTTATGTTCATGTGTAGAATCGGTGGTTACTCTATGGCGCATTCATTACCGGCGACCATGTATATTTATGAATAGATTGTATTGTGACCGTGTGCTCCTATAAATTATAAAAAAATAATATAGATATTTTGGGAGTAATACGAAAAGATTATAGAAACTGGTGCAACATGGAAAATCCCATGCAAAACTTTAGGTGGTGGTTCTCTTGTTTATTTTAGACTGATAATTTACTTTCATTTATTAATGTAATTTGACGAACTAATAACTAAATTGTGACGTGATTTATTTAGTAATTAAGGGATAATTTAGAAAAAGGTAAATATAAAATAGGCGGAATTAAAGCATACGGTTTTGAAAGTTTATAATAAAAACGTCACAGTGAATTTTAATTAGTAACACGAAGAGCCCAATAGTTAAAAATGGGTGAAACTTTTTATAAAGTTGACACTGACAAGATTATCAAAAAATTTTATTTTTATTTTATTTAGAAATTTAGGTACAGGTAGAGCTACCCAAAAACAGTGACAATGTCTTTTAAAATTATTATTTTATGTGCGCAGATTCTTTGTTTAAAATAAGGTACTTTTATATATCTTAATTTCCTGGAAAGTTTGAGCAATATTTGATATAAAAGTGAATTGATTGTAAATTACTTTTTATTTATTTTTATGTTTTTTACCGGATACCGTTTTTCTTGTTTGAGCGATTTTATTATTTCCTTTTGTTGTGTATATCAGTGGCGGTTAGTCGTAATGGGCACAAGGACATGTGCCATCCTAGATTTCCTAGACATTAAATCAAAATAAAACATTAAATAAAACACTAGGTGATTAACATTAATTCACTCTCAATGTTCTCTGTCCACATGCAAGGAAACAAGAATTGATGTAAGCTTGGATCTAACAGTCACAACACTCATAGTAGACCGTGCCATCCAGATTCATGTTGCTCGCTCGTAAAAACCCCCAATTACAAATTTCATGTTTATATCTCAAAAACAGCTTGAGCTATGAAAAAAAAATAATTTAGAAATTGTACTCTCTCATTAACAAGCAACATTTTACTAAGGCATACTTAGGTTAAACCTTATGTTCATGTGTAGAATCGGTGGTTACTCTATGGCGCATTCATTACCGGCGACCATGTATATTTATGAATAGATTGTATTGTGACCGTGTGCTCCTATAAATTATAAAAAAATAATATAGATATTTTGGGAGTAATACGAAAAGATTATAGAAACTGGTGCAACATGGAAAATCCCATGCAAAACTTTAGGTGGTGGTTCTCTTGTTTATTTTAGACTGATAATTTACTTTCATTTATTAATGTAATTTGACGAACTAATAACTAAATTGTGACGTGATTTATTTAGTAATTAAGGGATAATTTAGAAAAAGGTAAATATAAAATAGGCGGAATTAAAGCATACGGTTTTGAAAGTTTATAATAAAAACGTCACAGTGAATTTTAATTAGTAACACGAAGAGCCCAATAGTTAAAAATGGGTGAAACTTTTTATAAAGTTGACACTGACAAGATTATCAAAAAATTTTATTTTTATTTTATTTAGAAATTTAGGTACAGGTAGAGCTACCCAAAAACTGTATACACTGTTTACTAGAGTTATTCATAAAACTATTTATCTATAATAATTGAATTGCACAAGTTCTAAATAAATCAAATCCAAAATTTTTAAATTATACTAAAGTACGCTTAAGGTATTTTTTGAACAGTAATAATAGAAATAATAAGTTTATTTAAAATTTAAAAATATAATAAATATGATTATGTTGTCTTCTATTAACTTATTCTTCAATCCCTCTGAAGCTGAGCTTGTTAGGGGCAAATCTTATTTTTTGTTTTAGTATGTAAAATCATAAATCATAAATATGCATTAAAAAGCAAGTTTTAAAGTAAAAATGTTAATTTATATTTTTTGTATACAGTGTCACCAGTAAAGTCCGCATCATATGGGATTTTTTTTTATTTATAACTTTATTCGAAATTTGACTTTGGCATCAAGTTCTGCTTCGATCGAGATGAAAATTAAGCAAAAAAATAGTAGTCACGTGATTCGCATTATCTGTAAAATTTTAATTTTTCCAAAAAATAATTCAAAAGTGGGCTTATTTCTGAAAATATCGAAAAAAGTTATTAGAAAAAGTTCTTTTAAATGCAGTTTCTAGCCCACATGCAAAATTTCAGCTGCATAGGATAATTTTGATTTTTTACATATATTTTGTAAATTGCACCACTTTTGCAAAACAAGACTCAACGCAACCTACATAAAACTTCTTAGTTTTGACAATGTTTCAGATATATTTTCTTTAAAGTAGCGCCATATTAAATGTGTGTTTTTCTACAAAATCAAAATTGGGCTATTAAAATTTGGTCGCATGTGATGCAAAGTTTATTTGTTTTTGACCCTGTATAAGGTAACCTCATAAAATAAGTATTTTTGAAAACGTAGTTTGTGTCTGAAAGTAATATACCTTAATATTAAAACAAAAAAGAACAGTGTCATCAGTAAAGTGTTCATTAAGTGGAAAATAAATTTTAGTTTAACTTAACGTAAAGTTTATCTATTTTCAGTGATTTAATTTAAAACCCCTTTACTTTATTTTTTATTTTTTTTACTTTCAGACACAAACTACGTTTTCAAAAATACTTATTTTATGCAGTTACCTTATACAGGGTCAAAAGCAAATAAACTCTGCATCACATGCGACCAAATTTTAATAGCCCAATTTTGATTTTGTAGAAAAACACACATTTAATATGGCGCTACTTTAAAGAAAATGTATCTGAAATAAGGCATTGTCAAAACTAAGAAGTTTTATGTAGGTTGCGTTGAGTCTTGTTTTGCAAAAGTGGTGCAATTTACAAAATATATGTAAAAAATCAAAATTATCCTATGCAGCTGAAATTTCGCATGTAGGCTAGAAACTTAAAAAAACTTTTTCTAATGACTTTTTTCGATATTTTCAGAAATAACCCCACTTTTGAATTATTTTTTGGAAAAAATTAAAATTTGACAGATAATGCGAATCACGTGACTACTATTTTTTGCTTAATTTTCATCTCGATCGAAGCAGAACTTAATGCCAAAGTAAAATTTTAAATAAAGCTATTAAAAAAAAAAAATCCCATATGATGCGGACTTTACTGGTGACACTGTATATACCGGGTGTCCACGGAAGGTGGCTCGCCCCTCTAACTTATTTGTTTTTCAAGACAATGAAATAAAATTTGGGGGATTTGTATACGACATAAAACTGCATTTTTTGACAGGTGACTCAACATTATGGAACTTCCGGTTTAACCGGAAGTGATACAAACTTTCGATTTTTAAATGGGACACGTGGTATATTTTTACCTTTTTTGACTCTAGACATTCTAAATACAACAATGTGTCATTTATCACTTTTTGTCACCAAGAAAATATTTTTTTTCCAAATTTATTGTTTGATCTAGAGGGCTATGAATACCTTAAAATCACTTGTTTCATTTCTTTAATCCTGGGAAAAATACAATTTTACTATTATTGGTCCAATGCTATGTGCTATGTAAAATTTAATCATTAAAGTTGTATAAGTCATTTTTTTTAAATGGCAACATGGTGGCTCGTCGGGTTAAGAAAAAAGAGGATTTTGTTACGATTATTTTGATACCATACACTATTAGGTTTAAGAAAAGCTGCCATTAAAAAACTTTAAAAAGTTAATTTAGAACATTCCTAAAATGAAGCATCTTTTGAGAACAAATTTAGATTTAAATGCATCAAGTAGCCAATGACCAGCAAAACTGATAAAACAAAATCATGCCTTGAAGAAAATTAAAATGCCAACAGCTTCTGCTAAAGTAAATTAGTTTGTTGTTTAAAAAACATGGAAAATAATATTTTTAAAAGGAGTGAAAAAGTTGATATGATATTAGTGTTTGGAGAATGTAGAAATAATTCAACCGATGCTGCACGACTTTACGCACAAAGATATTTTAATCGGCGTCATCCAACCCGGCACTATTAGGTACCCAAAACTGGTTCCGAAAATGAGAAATAAGCCTGACAATAATAACATTATCCACTTTTTCACTCCTTGTAAAACTATTATTTTCAATGTTTTTTAAATAACAAACTAATTAATTTTGGCAGAAGCTGTCGACATGTCAATTGTCTTCAAGGCATGATTTTGTTTTATCAGTTTTGCTGGTCACTGGCTACTTGATGCATTTAAATTCAAATTTATTCTCAAAATATGCTTAATTTTAGGAAAGTTAAAAGTTAACTTTTTTAAGTTTTTTAATGGCAGCTTTTCTTAAACCTAATAGTGTATGGTATCAAAATAATCGTAATAAAATCCTTTTTTTTTTTTAATCCGACGAGCCACCATGTTGCCATTTAAAAAAAATGACTTATACAACTTTAAAGATTAAATTTGACATAGCACATAGCATTGGACCAAAAATAGTAAAATTGTATTTTTCCCGTGATTAAAGAACTGAAATAAGTGATTTTAAGGTATTCATAGCCCTCTAGATAAAACAATAAATTTGGAAAAAAAATATTTTCTTGGTGACAAAAAGTGACAAGTGACACATCGTTGTATTTAGAATGTCATTTGGAGTCAAAAAAAGGAAAAATATACCAGGTGTCCTTTAAAAATCGAAAGTTTATGTCATTTCCGGTTAAACCGGAAGTTCCATAATATTAAGTAATCTGTCAAAAAATGCAGTTTTATGTCGTATACAAACCCCCCGAATTTTATTTCATTATCTTAAAAACAAAAAAGTTAGAGCCACCTGCTGTGGACACCCGGTATATATTGTATTTTTTTTTGAATAAATATATTACCTTTAATAAAATTATTAATTTATAATTCTTAAGTAAAAAATATTACTTATGTAAATTATTCAGAACAATATTAATTAATAAAAGCATTTCTAAAAATATTTTCAAATTGTCTGTTTTTAATATCCATGTTTTTATTTCGACTTAAAATTTTTTTAATGATATCAATTTTTTAATTTTTGTGGGCAAATAATCGATTAAATAAAAACATAAATATTTGAATTTTTTTTGTCCTATGGACTAATTTATTTTAGGTTTTATGGTTATTTTATTTTTATGACGTGTATTATGATTATGGTTTTTAAATAAATATATTAAGATGTTATTTTCCGCCCAACAACAGCTGTTCGCGAATCGCGATTTGACCTGTTGAGTTGTTGAGGCCGCTGATGTTTTGTTTATTTGTTTTGATTTATTATTTGTTAGTTGCGTTATAAAATTTCGTCTAATATAAAGGTCAGTGATTTACAGAAAGCTTGTATTTAGTTCTCTGAGCGTAAGTGAAAAACTTGATTTAAAAAATGCAGGGCGGCCACTACCTATATATTAAACATAGTACAAGTGCAATCAAAATGTAAAAGTAAGGCACAGTTTACGCGTAAGTTTGACAAAGAAATATATAATAAAATATCCTGGATAATATGCGGTTGTGAGGACAAAAATTATTTTTTATTTCGTGTGTCTTCTTTTTGGCGGGGATGATAATTGGACTAAAAATGTGGTGCAGGACTTAAAACATCTTTCAGAGAAAATAAAAAACATAAAAATAATGCAAAACATCGTCATAATTTGGTAAGTTTTCAGATGTTAAGACAAACTAATATTTTAACTTGTTTAAGTACTGCTTATGATTAACAGCTTTAGCAATGCTGTCAATCGAAAAAGCGATGGTTCGGGACATAGATAACTTTAATAACAAAGTCATCGAGAAGTTTATTTCCGAAAAAAAACGAAGATTTGACTTTCACTTTGAAATATAATATTTGTTAGTGTTATCATTTGGTATGTATTATTTAAAGCCAGCGCCCCCTGACTCGCCAGTCACGAGCCGCCACTGTGAGGAGTTAACGTGACAAACCGGTGGCAATAGTTTTAGTGCTTATCTTCTGTGCCCGTTAACGTAACCTGCAAAAAATGCAATTTCACATTTGTCATATTATTATCTTTATTTTCTACCTTTTTCTGTGAATTTTTAAAAGTTAAGAAAATTGCAGCAGCACAGCTGCAATACGGATTTTTTAGTCTAACATTATTAGCGATTTGTTTGTAGGTTTTTGTTGTTAGAAAAAGTTATTCATTTCCAACCATAGAAAAAAAATAGGAATTGTTTGTCAAAAAACGGCATTTCGGAAATAATCGGTTATATTAGGAGGTCCTTCGGGTAACGGAACGTTCATTTTTCACGTCCCGTAAAACAACACAATGTAACGTACGCCCGTTGAACTGCTTGAAACACGTACGTCAAAATGTAATTACTGCCTATTGTCTACGCCTTTTCATTAGCTTACCCTTCTTCACTATAGAATTTATGCAATATATCTCTGGCAAATTTCATTTGATGCAAATATACCAAAAATAGATTCAACATCGCATAGATTATGATGATCCACCAATAAATCCTCAGAAATTTTTTCCAACAGCTAAACGGGCATAACTAAAATAAAATATCTATATATTAATAAATTACGTTAATATAAGTGTGTTATAATAATTTGCGACAAAGGAAATAAACTATTTTGTGGTTATAAAATAACTTTAAGGTTATATAATTAAATTTCTCCACGACCATTACTAAATGCAATAATTCCAAAATCATTTTTGATAATAGAATGTAAAAATTCTCGCTCTTGAGTTGGAATATTTATTCTGAAACACTTGCTTCTTATGCGTTTTGCGTGTATTTTCATTCCATAACAAGATACGGAATGAATATTCTGTAATTGATATAAACGACATAGGTTGCCATGAATTTCGAAACTGTCAGTGTCAGATAAAAATGGCCGCGTTGTAATAATTATTTTCAGACAAATTTTAGTGCAAGTCAAAAAATGAGTGAAAAATCGGATGAATCAGATATGGAACTGGATGGTCGTGGAGAAAATATAGTCTGCTACTCGGTTAGAATAAAAATTCGATACTCGTGGTTCCTCACGCTCGCTACGCTCGCGTTCAGAATCTTCCACTCGGGTCGAATTTTCATTCCAACCTCGTTACAGAATCTACTATTCAATGCAGTTTTTTAAGTACAATAAGTACAATCAAAAATATTAAGTAATATACAGGGTTTGTCTGAGGAGGTAGATAATGAAGTAATATCAAAAAAAATTACCTTGTCGGACTTCTATTGTCTATATTTTGTTACCTAGCACAACGTTTCGGTTAGGTAGTATACCGGGTGTCCACGGAAGGTGGTTCGCCTCTAAATTTTTTGTTTTTCAAGATAATGGAATACAATTTGGGGGCTTTGTATACGACATAAAACTGCATTTTTTGACAGGTGACTCAGCATTATGGAACTTCGGGCTTAACCGGAAGTGACATAAACTTTCGATTTTTAAATGGGACACCTGGTCAATTTTTCCTTTTTTTTACTCCATATGACAATCTAAATATAACAATGTGTCACTTGTCACTTTTTGTCACCAAAAAAATTTTTTTTTTCAAATTGGTTGCTTTATATAGAGGGCTATGAATACCTTTAAATCACTTATTTCAGTTTCAATTCTTTAATCTTGGGAAAAATACAATTTTACTATTTTTGGTCCAATGCTATGTGTTGTGTAAAATTTATTCTTTAAACTTGTATAGCTAATTTTTTTTTAAACGGCAACATGGTGGCTCGTCGGGTTATGAAAAAAGAGGATTTTATCACGATTATTTTGATACCACACACTATTAGGTTTTAGAAAAGCTGCCATTAAAAAACTTTAAATAGTTAACTTGGAACTTTCCTAAAATGAAGCATCTTTTGAGAATAAATTTAGATTTAAATGCATCAAGTAGCCTGTGACCAGCAAAACTGATAAAACAAAATCATGCCTTGAAGAAAATTTACATGCCGATAGCTTCTGCCAAAGTAAATTAGTTTGTTGTCTAAAAAACAGGGAAATTAATAGTTTTAAAAGGAGTGAAAAAATTGATATGTTATTAGTGTTTGGAGAATGTAGAAAGAATTCAACCAATGCTGCACGACTTTATGCACAAGGATATCCTAATCGGCGTCATCCAACCTGACACTAAGTATTACCTAAAACAGGCTACTTGATGCATTTAAATCTAAATTTATTCTCAAAGGATGCTTTATTTTAGGAAAGTTCCAAGTTAACTTTTTAAAGTTTTTTAATGGCAGCTTTTCTAAAACCTAATACTTAGTGCGTTGTATCAAAATAATTGTAATAAAATCCTCTTTTTTTATAACCCGACGAGCCACCATGTTGGCGTTTAAAAAAAATGAGTTATACAACTTTAAAGATTAAATTTTACACAACACATTGGACCAAAAAGAGTAAAATTGTATTTTTCCCAAGATTAAAGAACCTAAATAAGTGATTTAAAGTTATTCATAGCCCTCTAGATCAAACAATAAATTTGGAAAAAAAATATTTTCTTGGTGACAAAAAGTGATAAATGACACATCGTTGTATTTAGAATGTCTAGAGTCAAAAAAGGAAAAAATATACCGGGTGTCCCATTTAAAAATCGAAAGTTTGTATCACTTCCGGTTAAACCGGAAGTTCCATAATGTTGAGTCACCTGTCAAGAAATGCAGTTTTATGTCGTATACAAATTCCTCAAATTTTATTCCATTATCTTGAAAAACAAAAAAGTTAGAGGGGCGAACCACCTTCTGTGGACACCCGGTATCTAACCGTTTTTAAGTGTAAAGTATTTTCAAAAACATATCGAGAAAAAAGTTTAGTAATTTTGAAACTAATAAAGCTAAGCATTTAAAATTTTGACAGCGTTTAACCAAAGCATAGATCTTTAAATTTCATAACTTAGGTTTTACATTTTTAATACAAGGGGTTTGTAAAATTGTGCTAATCCAGCCATTTAGATAGATGTGCATAAGTCGATTTTCCTAAATGGGCACTCTGGTTTTATCTTTCTAACGTGTAGAGAATCAAATTGTCCATGGTCATGCTCTTAAAGATATTGGAAATACGCTAAGAAAAGTAGTACGGTTCAGCGGTAAATTATAGAATATCTTTGAGTTTTTACTACAGGAAAAATCATTTATTTGTTAACAAGTATTAAATGTAAAGGGTTTTTAAATAAGAACGATATGATTTCAAAATGAAATAAAATTTCAGATAGAACAAAACGTTTTATATTATCTTAAAGTATAGTCGATAACATTTATGTTTTGTATAAAACATCGTTTAAATGTCCTCCGCGACTTTGTGTACACGAGCGAATTTGAGGAACCCAATTTTCGATGACTTTATGCAATAAATCGGGCGTGATCTGACGAATGCAGGGTTCAATGTTCAACCTTAATGCATCAAGTGTTTGTGGTCTGTTTTCATAAACCTTAGATTTCAAATAGCCCCACAAGAAGTAATCTAAAGAAGTTAAATCACAGCTTCTTGGAGGCCCCTGAACAGTAGCATTCCTTGAAATTATCCTTTCGTCTAACTTTTCTTGCAGTATATCGATAGTTTCATGAGCAGTGTGACATGTGGCACCGTCTTGCTGGAACCACATATCCTTCAAATCAAGTGCATCTAAATTTGGCCACAAAAAATGTCTTAACATCTGTCGATATCGTTCACCATTCACTGTAACTGCATCTCCTGCCTCATTTTGGAAAAAAATGGTCCGATGATGCCACCATACCATAAACCACACCATACAGTTACCTTTAGCGAATACAAAGGCTTCTCATGAATCTGTTGTGGATTGTTTTTACACTAAAAACGGCAATTTTGCTTGTTAACGTATCCACTTAACCAAAAATGAGCTTCATCTGAAATGATATTTTTTTGGCAAAATTAGGATCCCTTTCAAGTTGTTCTAAACTCCAAGCAGAAAATTCTCTGCATCGACGATGGTCCAGTGGCTTAAGTTCTTGGGTGAAAACAATCTTATATTGGTGTAAATTCAAGTCTTCTTTTAAAATACGCCAAGTTGTCGTTTTTTTAATCCCTAACTCTTGAGCACGACGAGGAATTGATAAATTTGGATCCACTGCAACACTAGCTCTTACAGCAGCAATATTCTCAACAGTTCTTGCGTTTCGATGTCTTCTTGGTGTTTTTACATCGTGAAGAGTAAAATTATTTTTAAATTTCTTAACGATGCGACGAATGGCAAGCAAAGGAGGACGATTATTTACACCAAAGTTTTCACTAAGTGCGCGCTAAGTGTTCACAAAAGATCGTCTATTTTCTTAACATTTTTGGATAATAACCAAACGTTCTTGAAGCGCGTATTTAGCCATAATTAATTGTTATAGTTTACTGACAATAACTGACAACTGGTGACAGGTATAACTTTATTACCATGGTTACCATATCGTTTCAAAATCATATCGTTCTTATTGGAAAACCCTTTATTAGGTACCTTTGCACACCTCACAATGTCGTGTTGGGGTACTTTATTTGAAATGTACTTCGCTTAGCTTTAACCGGTTTCTAAAATAAATCTATAAATGTTTATATTATTATTCAAACAATTTAAAACAAATTGTATAAAAAATATTAAAACTCCATAACAACAAGCGATGCTAAATTCGCAGGTTTTTGAGTTAGCTAAAGAGTGGATTTGTATTTTTAGTATTTATAAAGTTTTGTAATACATGTAGGTCGTAATGTCGATATATTTGGTTTAAACTGATATAACAATACCGACGTTTCTCGGGTTATTGATATCGCCATAGTAAATTTGCGCTCGTTTTTAAAAGTGGGGTTTAAACCGTAGACATTTACCTTTAGATACGTACTGCTTAACTCGTACGCAAACAAAAGTTAAGTTTTGTGGGTGAAAAAATACGTCTGAGCGCACGGCTCACCGGTAAGGTGCCTTCCCTCCCAGCAGGATTGAGCATGCGCACGAATATCTTGTTATCGACCTGTCCTTCTTTAGCGACATGCTCAAAATACACTTTATAACCGGCCCGGCGCCATAGTAAACAACCCTCGTTAGGGGAGTTTATTTTTAAAAATTTTTATTATTACTCAAGGTGAACACAATAGTAACACACATCCTAAAGGTGTGTTTTCACACTATTTGGAAAATATTATTTTCTTCTTTTTTTGAATCGATATCTGATTTTTTAGGTATTTTCTTAGATTTCTTTACAATTTTTATATATATGAGGTAACCTGAAATTAAGACAAAAATAATATATAAAAATATTTTCCAAAAACTGGTCCTAGTGATGTAGACTGTTGACGTCATCTCTTGCAGGTTTTTTCTTTGTTCCTGTAGTTTAGCTTGGATTACTTTTGTTTCCTTGAAGTTGATATAGTTGAGATCCATAGAGGATGGATTGTATAATTTTGGTCCTTGCTGTTCGATTTGACTTAAGTTCAGTGTGGGTAGGTTTACCTCGTCGAAGATGATTTGACTTGATTTGTGTGTTTTGAGTACGATTGATTTGATGTGGACTTTGCAATCGGTCGGGGACTCCAATAAATAGGCTCCATATAGGGGTACATTGTCCTCGGAATTTTGGCAATTTATAATGATAATTTGGTGTGATGGTACCGTAATTAACCATTTGCCATTGACGATTTTTGTCACTTGGAATTCGTTTATTTGTGTTTTGAATGGGTGGCATGACGTAATATTTGCGTGGTGTTTGATAATCCGTACTGCCCAGGAAGGGTTATTTTCTGCGTGGGTTGTCCAGGCTTCTTTGCATAGGTAGTTTTGTGGTTGGATTTCCATACATCTCTGGTTCATGTAGGCGAATTTTTCATTGTTAAGTGCTAGGTATGGTTTATGGGGAATATTTACGAGGAATGACTTGTTATCAGAAATTGGTAACGGGATTAGATTGAAATATTGATACACTTCTGGTTCAACGAGTGGAAGTTCCAATAAAAATACAATATTTGAACCTTTTAAAAAGCTTTTAATTACGATTAGTTTTTCGAAATTAAGAATGTTTCGCGAACTAACATCTAAAGGCAATTTATTCGAAATTAATTAATGATTATTAAGGTTTTTTATTTTTAATAGTAGTTCTTGGGGTTTTATTAGTGAATTATGAAGCACGTTAATTTTTGCGAAAGTTATAGCTACTTCGATTTTGTCAAGGATATTGTAAATCGATTGATACATGAAAGTTATTTGGTTAATAATGGTGTTAATTAGATAAAATTGGTTTGTGTTCGTTTGGTCTACTTGAATGGTTTTAATTATATGCTCAATTTGTAGAATGCGTGATTTTAATATTATTTCGTTGTGCGTGATATTAAATATCATTATTTTAAATTTGTTGATTGTCGTGTCTAAAAGCGTAATTTGATTTATGGCGTCTATTCTTAGCTTATTTTGATTTTCCTGTAATTTTTGCGTTAATTTGTTCCGCGTCGTTTTGGTCTAAATTTCCCGTTATGCTTTTTATAAACTAGCCCAAAGGATTAAATAGGCCTCTTTTATTTTTATGAGTGTATGTATCAGGGATACATGGATGTTCTATTAAAGTTTCTATGCGTTTTTCTAGCGTATACAAAGAAGTAAATGAGTTAAGGTATTCTCTGTGATAGTTAGAATTATTTTGAAGACTGGAAGTTAATTTTTCTGTATATTTCTTTATGGTTTGAAATTTGGTTATTAAAGGTACTAGGTCGATATTTTGAATTAAGGTCCATTGATTTGATTCGAGTTGTGCGGTTCCTAGTTTAAAGGGAACTATGCCAGGGTGGTTATTTAAATTGGTAAATTTTATGGTGCTTGCGATGGTCCAGCTCCATCTGGAACAATAGGTATTATTTTAGTTTCATTATGGTGGACGACCTCTTTATGTTTGTTTTTGGAGTTTTCAATTTCGATTTTGTTATTTTCTAAAATGGCTGTTAGAATTAATGGTTTTAAAAATCTTTTCTTGATTTTACCCGCTCGGTTATCAGATTTTTTGTAAACTTGAGATCCTATCATGAGAGCCTTTGTGGTTTTGTTTTGATTGATTTTATCGATTGTTTTTTATCTTTGGTGTCTTCAGTTACTTTTTCGTACAGAATTTGGGTATTATTTTTATGGGTATTTATATACTCGGTATAAACGTGGGATGGTATTAGGTCCATGGGGTCTCTGGAATCTGTATGTCCGAAAACAAGTTCATAGGGTGCAAAATTTGTAATGGAATGAATTGTATTGTTATAAGCTATAATTGCGTAAGGCATTAATTTTTCAACGTCTGCGTTTGGGTTTGATTCACGAAGTATTCGAATGTGTTCGATTAATGTGGAATGTAGTCTTTCTACGGGAGAGTTTGATTCATGGTGATAAGGGGTGGTAAAGTGAATTTTGATGTTATGTGCTTTTAGTAAGCCTTTAATTACTTCATTAGCGAACTCGGATCCATTGTCTGAGGTTATTTGCTTTGGGACGCGTAAAAATGAAAAGAATTTTATTAGTTGTTCGCAGCAGGATACTGCATTTCCGGTGTATGGAAAAGCTTGAGCGTATTTTGAGAATTTATCGATAATTGTTAGGAATTTTTGTTTACCTATTATAAATGTATCTATATGTATCATTTCGAATGGCTTGCTTGGTGTTTCCGTTAGCACTAATGGTTGGTCAAGAGGTTTCCTATTATATTTTGATCTCTGACAAATTTCGCAATTATTAATGTATTTTGTTACGTCCGCTTTTAGCGATTTCCAATAATAGTTTGCTTTTAGAAATTTGCACGTCTCTTCAATTCCACGGTGGTTTGTTTTACTTTCGTGTCTATATTTTATTATTAGTTCTCTTTCATCTGGTTGGGCATTATTTATTAATTTAGAACATTCTATTAATTTAAGATTTTTGAAATGATTATTCATTACTTGTAGCTCTTTTGAAAAAAAATAAATGTATGTTTTATTAATTAAATATTCTTTGCAAAAATTAGTTATTGATGGGATATCTGGTGGTAATGTTGCATGATGATGGTGACCATCAAAATTTTCTCGTTCGGTTTTGACATATTTATCGTGAGGCAATTTTTGATAATAAATTGATGTGATTTGTTATTTATTATTTCGTCTAATAATGTCATATTAGAGTAGTTTTCTGCGGCGTATGTACTATGAATGGTATTGATTGATGGTGGATGGATTTGGATATCGGAGATAATATTAATTTCGGGTGGTCTTTGAGAGTCTTGTTCTAAATTTTTTAGGGTGTCAGTCACTAGTTCGTTGTTAAGTGCATCGGGATTAAAATCGGTACTTAAAAATTGTGTTACGTCAGTGTTTATGTCTCCGGGATAATTAATCAAAGATATTGTTTCGATTGCATGTACAGGGATTCTGCTTAACGCATCAGCGTTAGTATTTTGTTTACCCTTTTTGTACTAAATTTCATAGTCGAATTCTTCGAGTCGTAGTCTCCAACGCACGAGTTTAGAGTTTTGTTCTTTTAGGTTAAACAACCACACAAGAGGTCGATGGTCTGTATTAATTTTGAATTTTCGGCCATAGAGGTATGTTCTAAAGCAGTGGCGGCTAGTGCCATTTTAGTGAAGTAGGGCCAGGTAAACCCTAAGCGCCGCAGGCAAAAAAATTTTGTGTGCCACGCCTTTTTTTTGTTAATAGTTCTTGCTTTTAAAGTAGGAAAAATAAGCAAAAAGGCACCTAATTTAATTTATGAATTTACAATCATATCTTGAATATACCTAAACACGATAACAAGTTGAAACACACAAGCAATGTCAGTGGTTTCATCTGCGATAACAGCGATAAACGGAGAGTCCTTTATTTCTTTTATGACTTCATCATGATACACATCTAACATACAGTCCAGATGTTCATTTTGTAGGGGTTTTGATGTTCCTTTAAATACTTTCGATTTTTCAATATGATCTTTAAGAGTTTTGTCTAATTCTGAGCTGAAATTTATTAATTCACGAAATATGCCCCTATTTTCCGACGTCTCTTTTTCGTCATGACCTCTCAAAGCCAACTCAAATGCACCACAAAACCGAACGCAGTTTATAATTTGGTTTAATATGTATCTGTTTTTATCAATTTGTTCGTTTTTCTTCATTATTTCATTGTGATATGCAGAATTTAATTGAGTTTTAATGTTAATTTTACCAAGCATACTGAAATTAAATATATTGTTTAAATGTACCTTCGATTTTTCATGTGTCTTCATTTTGTCCCAGAAATGGACCAAATCATCTGTACCTTTTTGGGACCAAGTTTGCTTCCCACCAAATAAAGCACACATAAAACAAAATAGTCTATTAGATTCATCACAACCGCACACCCAAGTATTTTGTCCATAAAGTTTCCTTTAAAAATCTAATAGTATTCATTACTTATGTATTTCTAAAATAAAAAGTTCGTTAACCCTACATTAAATCAGCCGCCGGCCGAACGAAAACAAATCGGGACGCGACGCGAACATCAGCTGTTTGAAACGTCTAACATCAAACGGTCAAACGAAGAGAGCCGGGATACGTCGCCGAGATTTTTGCCTGCTTGCATTCAAGGTCATTTCCAATGTTTTTTTAATTGAGGTGATGGCGTTTCGTCACTTCCCGCGTGCCTCGTCGCGCTTGGCGCGGAAGCTACTTTACCGTTTTACGCATAATCGCTTCCTTTTAGATGGAAATTTGCACCCGACTGTGTTCCATTTTTAAATTATTTTGCTAATTGCTTTAAAAACGAGAATATTAATTTTAATAGGTTTTGGTAATTTGTAAAGGGCAGGACGCTAGACAGGAGGGCAGGTAGTGCCATGGCACTGTGGCTCTACCCCACGAGCCGCCACTGGTCTAAAGTATTTACAAGCCCAAACGATACCCAAAAGTTCTTTTTCTATTGTCGAGTATTTTTGCTCTGTCTCGTTTAAAGTGAGCGATGCGAAAGCTATTGGATTGTCATTAGGAGGGTTACCTTGCGAGAGTATGGCGCCAAGGGCGATATTCGAAGCATCGGTGGTGAGAACAAAGGGTTTTTCGAAGTCGGGGTATTTAAGAATCGGGGTATTTATTAATAGTTCTTTTAGATGATTGAATAATTGAATAAAGGCGTTAGAATGTTCGTCTTTGGCTCCTTTTTTGAGACATGAGGTCATTGGTTTGGTGATTTTTGCAAAATCCTTAATAAATCGGCGATAGTAGCCGGCTAAACCTAAAAATGCTTTGATGTCTTTCGGGGTTTTTGGTATAGGAAAGTTTTTGACTGCTTTTATTTTGTCGGGGTTAGGTTTAACACCGTCGCTCGTTATTTTGTGTCCTAGATAAGCGACTTCTTTGTGTAAGAACTCCGATTTGTCGAGTTGTACTTTAAAGTTAGATTGTCCAAGTCTTTCGAAGACTGCTTTGAGTCTGTCAATATGTTCTTGGAGGGATGTAGAAAATATAATTATATCATCTAAGTAAACGGAACATATTTCATTTTGAAGACCACGGAGGACATTGTTCATGACTCTTTGAAAGGTGGAGGGAGCATTTTTGAGCCCGAAAGGCATTCGTTTAAATTTGTAATGGCCAGTATCTGTAGAAAAAGCAGTTTTAGGGATGTCATTGGGTTCCATTTCAATTTGGTGAAACCCTGTGGCTAAGTCCAAGGTTTAAAAATATTTAGCTTTGCCTAATTTGTCTAGGATGTCTGTTATATTAGGTAGGGGGAATTTGCCATTGATTGATTTATCGTTAATTTTACGATAGTCGATCACAATTGGCCATTTGCGTTTACCGGACGCATCTTATTTTTTTGGGACGATCCAAATTGGGCTACTCTAGGGTGAAGATGAATTTTGGATGATACCGTTCTCAAGCATTTTATTTATTTGTGATTTTACTTCTTGTTTATGAATTTCTGGATATCGATATGTTTTGGTAAATATAGGTGTTTCGTCTGTCAAATTGATTTTATGTTTGATTTGGTTTGTAAAAGTTAGTGGTGTATTTTCGCAATAGAAAATGTCGCGATATTCGTAACATAAATTTCGAATGGCTTTAAGTTCTTCTTTATTACAGTGAGATAAACGTATGTTTTTTAGATTTGTTTTTTGAAGATTGTCGAAGTATTCATTTAATTCTGTGTCTGTTTCCATTTTTTCAATAAAATTTATTTCAGTTTCGTCCAATGTTTCAATATTCAAAGGTTTAAATATTTTGATTTTTACTGGGTTTTCACGGCTGTTTGTAACGAGAGTGGTGGCGAATGAGTCGATGACTTTGACCAAAGCTTCTGGCATTTCTGCGCTGCCAAAATCTGTATATTTAAGGATTCCTATACCGTTTAATTGATTGACAGGTAATTTTACTTTTTGACACGTTCTTGGGGGTATTATAATTTCTGTAATATCAAAGTTATGCGTAGCAGATATTTTACTTTGGTAATATAAGGGTAGGGTTATAATAATATAAATTTGGATATATTTGATAAGCGAGATTTGGTCTTATAAAACTTTTACCGCTACCAGTATCTAATAAAAATTTTGCATTAATTTCGGGTATAAAATAACTGGTAGGTTAGAATTCGTATAATTATTTAAAAGTATTACGTCATGTTGTGTGTGGTCAGGGTTTGCTGAAAGTATTACGTCATGTTGTGTGAGGTCAGTGTTTGCTGAAAATTTTCGTCATTATAGAAATCTTCATAAGGGTCGTTTTCGGTATAAGGGGTTTCGTAATTATTTTCATTATATGAATAAAATTGATCATAGTTGGGTTGCGCATTAGCGTAAGTGTCATCATAGGTAGGGGTGTGACATTTCCGGGTAGCAATGCTGGGTGTCTATTTTTTGATAAGGATTTATATTTGCGTTAATTTCGCCTGTATTATTAGTAATCGGTTCGACCGATTGAATGAATAATTCTTCTGAAATAAATTTTTGTTTTAGTGGTTGCGTCTGATGATGGTTATTAGTTATACCAGAGGATGTGTCCATCGGTTCTGTTTTTTGTAAACGTGACATGCCGGAGGGTGCTTGTTTATTTTGGGGGTTATAAAATGGTCTAGGAATAAACGTTGGTCTTTGTTGGTTATTTTGAAATGTAAAATTTTGCTTTTGTTGGTTATATTGAGGGTTGAAATTTGGTCTTTGTCCAAACATAGAAGTGTTATTTCTAAACTGTCCTGAGCCTGAAAATCGATTATTACTAAAACTCTGTGTTGGTATATAATTTTGTGTAGACTTAAAATATTGTTGATGAGGTGGTTGAGAAAATGTTTGGTGCGCATTAGCAGCATAATGCGTTTGTGGAGGCGTATTTAATTTGTTTGTGGGCGCGTTTAAATTTGGTGCGGTTTTGTTAATAAAATTACTACGATTTTTGTAGTTTAAGAAATTTTCTTCTTCTCTGGCAGAGCTCATTGCTTCTTCCAAAGATTTCGGATTCTTTAAACGCACTACTAATTGCATGTGGCAGTAATAAATGTTTTTAAAGCTAAATTTTCGTATTCTGAAATTTTTAACAATTTTATTTCGCGAGTATCGTCAGATGCGTTTATTTTTGAAAAAAGTAGGCTTCGTGCGTCTTGCAGACGCAGCCCAAATTGTTGGGGATTTTCGTTTTGTTCTGGTTTTAAAGTAATGATATATTGTATAACGTAATCTATTGACCTTTGATCTGCAAAGGTCGCTATTATCGCGGCTTTAACTAAAGCCTAAGAATTTAATTCTATTCGGGAGGCGATTAAATCGGCCGCCCTGCCAACTAACTTTCCTAAAATTGTATCAAATAAGCACACATTTATAGGGGCCGCGTTATTAGTCGTATTTCTATGGTTTTCTAGAAAATTTTCGCACGAACTTATAAATCTGTTAATTTGTTTTAGATTACCGTCGAATTTAGGAATATTGTCTGCTTGGTATCTTATTAATTGATAATTCGGTTCCGCCATTATAATACGTGAGTCGTGAAACGAATTTTCGGAAAGAGTAGCTAGATCTTCCAGCTTTAAAATTATTATAAATTCAAAGATAAGATAAAATGTATATGTATATATATAGTGACAAAAATAATATACAGTGTGTACATAAAGTAAGGAACAAATTTATTATTTAATAATCTAAAAACATTTCGTAAAAATCCTCGGACACGTATGTAATAATTTTTGATTGCGCATATTTTGACATATACACATATTATACAGGGTAGCTCATGTAGTAGATATGACATTATCGATGATTTTTTTAAATGAAAACCCCTATATTTTAGTTTAGATTTGTAATCTCCAAGAATAGCTGATTTCAAAAACATAACATACTTAGGGTCTAAAGTTAATAGTTTCGCAGCTACAGGGCAAGAAAAAAAAATGTGAAGTATTTTTAATTTAAAAAAATTTAAATAAAATTAAATAGGCTATTTAATTAAGTGTTGAAATTGTCCTCCTTCTTGTGCCTGGCAGTACCTTAAGCGATCAATAAACTCTTGTTGGACTTTTATTATGGTTTCTTCTGAAATATTCCTGCATTCTGTTGTGATTCGATTTTTTAAATCTTCAATATTGGCAGGTCTTATTTTATAAACGACATTTTTCAGGTGACCCCACAAGAAGAAGTCCAGTGGTGTAAGGTCTGGAGAGCTAGGCGGCCATTCAATAGACCCACGTCTTCCAATCCACCTGTTCGGAAAAACTTGATCGACATAATGGCGCACTACTGCTGCATATTGTGGAGGTGCGCCGTCTTGTTGGTACCATAAATTTTCATCTAGAATTTCAGGATTATTTCTACTCGGGTATAAGTTAACTAGCGTAGGGATAAGAAATTCTTGAAGAAACTGAAGGTAATTTAGCCCGTTTACATTATTGTCAAAGAAATATGGCCCAATAATTTTGTTCTTCACTATACCCGCCCAAACATTAATTTTTTGGGGATATTGAGTATGATGCTCACGCATCCACCTGGGATTTTCTTTTGCCCAATATCTACAGTTTTGCCGGTTTACTTTACCATTTAATTTAAAAGTAGATTCATCCGAAAATAGGATATTTTCAACAAACAAAGGATCTACGTTACATCTTTCCATTAATATTTAACAAAACTCCATCCTACGATCTGGATAATCTTCATTCAACTCATGAACCAGTCGGATTTTAAACGGATGCCATTTTTCTACTGTTAATAGGTTATGTACGGTCATAGCAGCTGCCTCATGATCCATGCCAATCTGGCGGACGCTGTTATGGGAATTTTCTTCTATAGCCAATAAAATATTTAATTTTTTATCATCCGGAATAGTTGGACAGCCGTTCCTGGGAATATCTTCCACAAAACCCGTTTTTCGAAATTTTGTTTCAAGTTTACTTACAGTTGATCTAGTGATTGGTCTTTCTGGGTACTTAGCGTTGAACAAAATGCACACTTCTTGCTGAGTACGAATCCTATCACCATATCCAATCATCATTAGAATTTCTATTCTTTGTGTGTTAGATAAACGCATATTAACAAATATTAAAATTAATTTTTTACTTCTACTAATCTTAATAGCAAAATTCACTGTAATGACAGCATAATATCATCATTATCTAAATAACCATAGTAACATAACAGCAAATAAGCCTACCTTAAAAAAAATGTATCTTAAATAAAATTATTTGTTCTACCCTGTAGCTACAAAACTATCAACTTTAGACCCTAAGTATGTTATGTTTTTGAAATTAGCTATTCTTGGAGATTACAAATCTGAACTAAAATATAGAGGTTTTCATTTAAAAAAATCGTCGATAATGTCATATCTACTACATGAGCTACCCTGTATAATATGTGTATATGTCAAAATATGCGCAATCAAAAATTATTACATACGTGTCCGAGGATTTTTACGAAATGTTTTTAGATTATTAAATAATAAATTTGTTCCTTACTTTATGTACACACTGTATGTATCAATAAATCAATATGGTAAAATAAAGGAAAATTGTCAAAGCATGCACTTACAGTGTAAAACTAAAGATGGCAATTTTTATTCCTAGTCTATGTTCCAACAGGATAGGCGATGCTTGTCCTTTTCCCTGGATTCCTACGTCTATGAGTTGGGGACGATGCTTGTTCCCGCAGGACTCGTACCAATAGGATGTAGGCGATGCTTGTCCCTTCTTCCCTGGTCAGTTTGAGCTACCACGTACACACCACAGCAAAATATTAATTTGTTCGTTTTTTGCCGCAAATCGTTGAAACGAAACCGGCGAATCCGCACGATGCGCGAACCGTTGACAAAATCCTACCGACTGCGCCAGTAAACAACCCTCGTTAGGGGAGTTTACTTTCAAATTGTTTTAATATTACTCGAGGTGAATATAATCGTAACTGATTAAAACAATGCATTTAACTTCTATTTATGTGTTCTGTGTGAGAACGCTGTATTACAGTAAATCTAAGAAATAAGATAAGAGTTTTGCAGAATTTGTTGATTATGCAAATCTCACGGGAATGTAACTCCATTTTTGTTTTTGTGTTTTAAGTTTTCTCTGTGGATTCCTTGTTTTTTTTTGGCTATTGGGAATTGTAGGTGTTTAATATTTACGTATTTCTATTTTTTGTGAAGTTTAGTAAATTGTGTTTGTGCTTTTACTGTATCGGATACTATGATTGGAATATAAACAATGACTAGTAAAAACCGTTGTATGATTTTATTATGCCCAAATAGGGGTAAAATATTGGGTATTTCGTATTTTCAGTAAGCATAGAATAGTGATGTATCTTGATATATATCCTTATTTTATTATGATCAATTTAAACATATCAAACTAGATCTAGGCTGCACAAACAAGGTAGGTATGCAAATAAAGAGAAACACTCACCAAGACAGATTATTCCAATGCATGTTTTGGTATATTTTATATGCAGCCCTGCAATCTAATTAGGTACCTATGCCTATTTTTCGGGCAATATATTGATTCAAAAAGTTTAAAAGACACTTTTCTCTATACTTATATTATATAAAAGAAAAAGTAAATACCTAGGTATGTTTACATTAATCCAAGGAAGAAAGTGTTCCACAGGTCAAGTTCTCGAGCAAAAATGGTTTCAAATTCTTGAACAAGAAATTGTGCTTAAAAAAGTTTTAGATGTCCTTAAGTCTTTAACAAATTGTAAAAATCAATACAAGTTATATACCAACTAATATTTGACTTGAGGTTACGTACGCGATAACCTCGAAGATTGGTTATTTTGCTGGTTTTGTTTGTTTTTAGATTCGATTTTATAATACTAATTTAATTGACTCGTTCTCTTCCTTTTCGAACTTAAAACACGACGACGTATCATTTTTAAACAAATTTTAGAAACAAAACCTTGAAAACAATTTTCTATCCTCAAAATCTGATAGGTTTGCAACTACTAAAAATGCCAGAAATTAATACCTTTTTTCCCAACTTGATCAAAAATTGAGAAGACATTCCAAGTTTTAACAAGAATTTGTGGGAAATTTGAGCTGCTTATACGTAAAAATAAATTGAAGATCAACTTATACTATTTCTTAAGCAAGAACTACTCGTAAAATTTTAAAGCCCGGACGTATCTATTTTCCAATTCGTCAAATGATAATGTTGCAGTGCGCATGTATAATCGTGTGTACCTCTGCTTACCTGCGCGAGGCCATAAATTTGCCACTTTCGTGATTAATGTTTGCTTATCTAATGGTTAATGTCTATGGTTTAAATGCGCTGAGGCGTATTTTAAATTAGCAAATTAGGGTACCAATAAACAAATACGCATTACCAAAATGATTAGGCATATCCTAAAGATCAAAAAATAAATATTTTCACTACGTAATTGGGTCACATAAAAAGAAAATCATAATTTTCTATATGATCATGTCTATTACAACCCCTAGGAGACAACTAACGAACTTGAAAATAATTTCCAGCGATTTCTCTTGCACGTATTTACCAACATATTTTTTCCTAAAAATGTAGGGTTAATAGTCTCTATGATACGACTGAGGACCATTCTTATTTGGCCACCCGGTATACATAGAAAAATTTCACCGATTCGTTTAAAGGCTCACTATAAACAAAATAAATTTTCCATTATATAGGTGTAACAATAATCAGTGTATTTAAAATATTTATGGTATTATTCCCTGATTAGCAAAAACGCTAGATGCGGCGTTTGTAACAGGTATAGAGATTGTAACAGGTATAGAGAAATATAAAAAATATATTGCATTTTTCTAAAATAAATTCTAATCCGTGCTTTTAACTTACCTGAAATGTCACGATCAATATCACAGCTAGTCCAATAAAACTTATTCGAAACGGATTACTGGGAGCTGTGAAGTTCATACAAAGCATGATAGCAACGACAACCCATATCCAACCAAGGATAAACCATTTGTCTATAATACCTCTAAATGTTTGCGATTTCACTTTCTCAACTGAAATTATTTCAAAATTTAAATTGTTTTAGTAATCCGTTCACTATATAATAATATGTATACTATATTTACTTTAGAATATTCTGTTAACCTTCCGTTGTTTATATGATTGATTGTAACAATACGATTAACATCGGCCTGTAGACCAGGGCTGAAGCCTTTGAAAATGGTAAAAAGTGAAAAAAAATAATAGTAGGATGAAACCCATTGGAAAAGGAAAAGAGTATAACAAAAATGAAAGGAAAAATAAATTACGGGTGATCCGTCGGGTCGGGAAGGAGGGGGGGAGGGGAGGGTGAGTTTTTAAGGGTAGAAAACGATTTATCTCCATTTCCGGCAAAACTACAAGTCCTATGGAAAAACATTAAATCGAAAAGTTGTGGATAACAAAAAGATATACAACTTTTGTATTTACACTTTTTTTCACATAACCTCGAAATTTATGTGAAAAATTCAAGTAACCAAGTTTTTGGTTTTTTATTTTTATCTTTAACAAAAAAATTTTTTATACACGAAATTTGGTGAAAACTTACCTTTCTATGTCCCAAACACACTGTAATTTTTTGATTTAAAATATATTTTTTTTAACCTTATTTTGACTTAATATCGAAAAAGCACCCTAATTTTCAATCGAAAATTCTCACGTCAAAATATCTGCTTTTTTTAAAAAGTCGGTGGGCATTTTGTTTCTTGCAATCTCTACTTTCTGATAGTGTAAAAAAAAATATACATTACTATGGTAAATATTCTCAAAAAATGCAAAGAAACGAAAAAAACTTAAATCCGAAATTTTACTTTTAAATCATTATGTACAATTTTGAGCTTTACTTTAATTACTCGAAAAACGTAAGATTCCATGTTACATTGATAAACAAAAAATTGCAAGTCGAAATATACTACTATAATTAACAACCAAATAAGTTAATAAAGTTAATATTTAATAAGACGTTCGTTCCTTTGCATTTTTTTTAGAACATTTACCATAGTATAGTGTTTCTTAGGTCAATTTAATGACATTAAACTGTAGGAATTTCCTAACCATAGGTGTCCCAAACAAATAATTAAAATGCGTAGGGTATTGTTTTAATTGTTTAATATGATAATAATATTATAAATAAAGTAACTTTAATACGTAACACGTTTTAAACAAACATTATTGATTCAAAATGTAGTGACAATTTAATTGCTTTTTTTTTCGATGAGAATCTTCAAAAGACTGACCCCTGTGGTGATACTAAAAGAGGAGTGTCAGATTCAACCCCCTGAAGGGGGGGGGGCGGCCTACCGACTAAACGCACCGTGTTCCTGCGGTTTCCGCGCCATAGGCGTATAAACCTTCAGATCACTCGGTTCGGCATTTCGGCTCTGCACGCCTAATGCGTGCTTTGCGTCTTACTCGCCAGCGCTTTGGGTACTCGGTGTACTTAAGCTGGTTTTGTCGTCTAACTACTCTAGCTAAGTAATAAGCTTACTGTGTTACTGTTTGTGTTTGCGATATTTGTGCTCAGATCGTCTGAGCAGTAGCCAGTAGCAAGCTGTTGCTTACTGTGTTGGTGTTTGTGTTCGCGATGTTGTGTTGTTTGTGCCCAGCTGAGATTGTTGTGTGCCCACGCATGATGATTTTAATTAATTCCCTTTTGACTGGAATCCTTTCAGTAATATCAATATTTTTATTTCTTATAAACTTTAGAATATCTTCACATTGGCCATTGCAAAAATACCATCTGCACATACAACCAAATTCAAGGTTATAAAAAATCACCCATCCTCTACATGTATAATACAAGGTCATATACTACATGTATAATACAAGGTCATATATACAGCGTCAAAACACACATTGGGCACATATTCAAGATTAGGCATAGCAAAAATACCATCTGCACTTCTTCACGAAACGTTATTCTCCCCATAAAACACCTGTATACAACCAAATTCAAGGTTATAAAAATCATCCCTCATCTACATGTATAATACAAGGTCATATATCATCATTAACACCTGCATCCAATTATAAAAACACCCACGCATGTATGTATTCATGGTTACAGATTAGGGTTTATACGAGAAATCATCACAAATTATAAAAATGTATCTAAGCAAACAAGGTCACTCCTCCCGGGTTACCTGAGAAATCCTTGGAAATAATTTTAAAAAGAGCCTCACACCTGGGCGAACAAAGGGATTAAAAATCGGTTTACGCCAAAAATCAATAGGCTTTAAAAAAGGGACCGCCCACGTGGGCGATTGCCGCTGTCTGGCCCCAGTGCACCCATTTACCACTGCACATCACCTTGATCAGCAGTTTCAAATGGCCGCCAAAGAGTCATTGCTGCTAATAAAATATATTAAGTAAAAAAAACCTTACTTTTTCTTCACAGTTACAAAGCAAAATTAAATATGTAAATTACAGCAAATTAACCACCTACCACACTGTCCTATTCACTTTAATCTAACGCGACAGTGATTGATGGCTTAATTATCTCGCTGGGACCGCGGCGCCGCTTTGTATGATGCCGGGCCGCTTCCGGCATCCGAGGTAAATTATGTGCACTTGCCAAGTCTTTCAAATTTTCGATTTGTAAATACAATAGGTATTATATAAGTATAGGTGAAACAAGGGTTTGTTAATTAGTTGTTTTTTAACTCTGAAAATACTATTTATTTTGATTTCAGTTATATTGTTTCTTAAAGACTAAAGAATGTATTATTATAACAATGAATGGCTTATTATTTTTTTCTATCACATTCAAAACTCCTCGGTTTAAAGTATATTTGCAAACTAGCTTTCAAAGAAAGTTACTGACTAACAATTGAATACTGATATAAATGAAACATCTTTAATAAAAAAACTTAAAGAATTGAAGAAGAAAGATCTGACAACCCTGGTTGTGAGGTCGGTCTCTTTAAGACTGTTTACCGCCGTATGGAATGATTGGAATGTCCTCAAACTGAGTTTGGATAAATAATAATGTATATTTTTTTTACACTATCAGAAAGTAAAAATTTCAAGGAACAAAAAGCCCACCGACTTTTTTAAAAAAGCAGATTTTTTGACGTGAGAATTTTCGATTGAAAATTATGGTGCCTTTTTGATATTAAGTCAAAATAAGGTTAAAAAATAAATATTTTAAATCAAAAAAAATACAGTGTGTTTGGGACATAAAAAGGTATGTTTTTACCAAATTTCGTGTATAAAAATTTTTTTTTGTAAAAGATAAAAATAAAAAACCAAGAAATTGGTTATTTGAATTTTTCACATAAATTTTGAGGTTATGTGATAAAAGTGTAAATAGAATAGTTGTAGATCTTTTTATTACCTACAACTTTGCAATTTAATATTTTTCCATAGGACTTGTAGTTTTGCCGACCTCGGATCGCCCGTAATTTATTTTTCCCTTAATTTTTGCTATATTATCTTTCTTTTCCAATGGGTTTCATCCTACTATTATTTTTTTGGTTTCAAAAATTATCGACCCTGGTCTACTGAGGGACCGAAAACTGTTAAAATACATGTCATGCCAAAATCTAATTTACAGATTTTTGCCATTGAAACATGTAATAAATGTTTTTTAAAATTATGTAGAACCAAGATTTCATACAGTTTTAATAAAAAAACATTTATATTATTTTAAAAACGAAAAACACTACACTAATGGACAAAATTATCGAATATTTTTAAATGTTCATATTTTTCTTTTAAAAAATGACTTTGATGAATGAAATGGTCACTTGGTTTTAGGAAGAACACTTAATTTGGCAAATTTTGAGTTGACAACATTAAGTTCATAGGAGAATAAATCCTGAAAATAAATTAGTACTGCTATGGAAATTAACGATATTTACTTTAAACTCTAATACTATTAAGATGGCAAATACAAGTATTTTGATTAAAATAAGAACCAATATTTTAGTAATAATAATAATGAGTTTATTCAAAATTTAATAATATAACAAATATGTTTATGTTGTCTTCTATAAACTTATTCTTCATTCCCCTGAAGCTGAGCTTGTTAGGGGCAAATCTTATTTTTTTTAGTATGTAAAATCATAAATCATAAATATGCATTAAAAATCAAGTTTTAAAGTAAAAATGTTAATTTATAGTACCTATAAACAATTATTTTTTAAGAAATATATTCCCTATTAGGTTGAATAACTTTTAGTAGTGTTAATAAAGCTTACCGTACAGTAACTATATAATTATTATAATTATTATAATAATATGTGTATTAAGTATGTTGAACAAAATATGAAATTTTTTTTTTCGTTATGAATAAGCCATAATAAATCGGCCAAGTTATTTTTAAAATTTTTTTTATAAAGTTAATGTGTAACGGGTTAGCACCTTATTATTTAAGAACAAATAATGTTATTCTGTAGGATTTAACCTAAAAATGAATATCTTCTTGGTTTAGTTTAATTGTTAGTTGTTCATTATTTAATTTATATTATTATAACTTAATAAAGTACCTACCCTTTAAAATAATTGTCTTATCACAAACCTGTAAACAATATAAACAGTTAAATGTATGTCATTGTTGCAAAGTATGTTTTTTCTTTTAATATTTCTTTAAAACGATGTAAATAAAAAACGTACATTTGATTTATTTAAAATATTGTAAATAATAATAATAATAATAATAATAATAATAATAATAATAATAATAATAATAATAATAATAATAATAATAATAATAATAATAATAATAATAATAAGTTTATTTAAAAATTTAATAATATAATAAATATGTTTATCGATAAACTTATTCTTCAATCCCCTGAAGCTGAGCTTGTTAGGGGCAAATCTTATTTTTTGTTTTAGTATGTAAAATAATAAATCATAAATACGCATTAAAAATCAATTTTTTTAAAGTAAAAATGTTAATTTATAGTATAAACGCAGCTTTTTTGAAGAAATATATTACCTATAATAAAATTATTAATTTATAATTTTTAAGTAAAAAATATTACTCATATAAATTATTCAGAACAATATTAATTAATTAATTAAAGCATGTCTAAAAATATTTTCAAATTGTCTGTTTTTAATATCCATGTTTTATTTCGACTTTAAATTTTTTTAATGAAATCAATTTTTTAATTTTTGTTGGTAAATAATCGTTTAAATAAAAACATAAATATTTGAAATTTTTTTGTCCTATGGACTTATTTATTTTAGGTTTTATGGTTATTTCATTTTTATGACGTGTATTATGATTATGGTTTTTAAATTGTATAAGGTTTTTATTTTTAAATATATATATTAAGATTTTATAAATGCAAAGTTGTCTAATGTTCAACTTTTTTGTTTCTGAATATAATTCTTTTGAAGGATAAAGATAATCTTTATTGTATATAATTTTTAGAAACCTTTTTTGTAATATTTCCAATTTTTTAACTAAAGTTCTATTTATTCCTCCCCAACCTAAAATTCCGTAATTTAAATTAGTTTTAACTAACGCGTAATATAATATTTCCATATGTCTTACATTTAAAAAATTTTTAATGTTTTTAAAAATCGGTAGTAAACTTCTTAATTTTTTAATTAAGTATTCTATGTGAAAATTCCAATTTAATTTACTGTCAAAAATAATTCCCAAATATTTTATTTTATTAACTTTAAAAATTTGAATGTCTTCATTTATTTTAATACTATTCATATTTTGTGGTAGGTTATTTAGGTTTAAAGTAAAAGGAATATAATTTGTTTTATTAAAATTAATTGTTAACAAATTGTTATCAAACCAATTTTTTATAATTTTAAAATCTTTTTTAATTTTATTATTTAAGTTTTTCCAATTTGTATCGGTATAAAAAATTGTAGTATCATCTGCAAAACTATGAATTTGTCCATCGCAATTTATACTAAATAAGTCGTTGATATAAATATTAAAAAATAAGGGTCCTAAAATTGTTCCTTGAGGAACACCATACTTAAATACCTTTGGATAGCTTTTTTCTTTATCTATTTGAACATAAGTTGGTCTATTTTTCAGATAATTTTTAATTAATTCTAATTGCTTTCCTCTGAATCCAATATTTTCAAACTTTTTTAACAGTAAATTATGGCTAACTGTATCAAAGGCTTTTGCTAAATCTAGAAAAATACTAATACAAGGTTTTTTATTATCTAGTGCATCATATATTTGTTCTGTTAGACAGCAAATAGCATTTTGTGTTGATTTATTTTTTTGAAACCCAAACTGTTTATTAGAAATAAAATTTATTTTTTCCAAATAATTTTCGATTATTAATTTTAAAACTTTTTCGAATACTTTTGCTATCGAAGATATTAATGTTATTGGTCTATAATTACTAGTTTTACTAGAATTTCCATTTTTAAAAATAGGTTTTATTATACCAATTTTGAAAGCTTCTGAATATATACTGGTTTTAAATATATTATTTATAAGAAATGTTAGTGGTCTAGAGATACAAGTTTTAATAGTTTTTAATATTTCTGTTGTTATTCCGTCGGCACCAGGAGATTTCTTTAATTTCAAACTATCAATAACATTTTCAACTTCTTTATGATTAGTTTCTTCTAAATAAAATGAATTTATATTGTTTATTTTTTTATTTGAAAATGTGTTATTACCTTTATTGATTTTGTTTGCTACCTTTTCTCCTACTTCAGAAAAATAGTCAATAAAGCTATTAGCTATACTTTTCTTATCAGTAAGTGATTCATTTTCAATTTTGATTTCGTTTATATTTTTATGTTTTTGATTTTTATTACATATTTTTTTAATAGTTTTCCACATATCTTGATTAGAGTTTTTACATTTATCAATTTCACGTTTATAAAAATTGGTTTTTGTTTCTTTAATTAGTTTAGCGAGTTTGTTTTTATAAATTTTATATTTATATAATAAATATCGGTCATTATTTTTTTGTAATTTTTTATAAAGTTTATTTTTTGTTTTAATAGAATTAAGTAAGCCGTGCGTAATCCATTCTTTTTTCTTTTTAATTTTTATTCTATTTGTACATTGTTGTACATTATTTTGGATTTCTTTTATTAAATTATTGGATAAGTCATTCGTTTCAGAATAAGAGTAAAAATTTGTCCAATCTATTTTTGTCATTTTTTCTTTTAATTTGTAATAATTAATAAAATTTTTATACATTGGTAAAGGTTCATTATTAGTTTTATCAATAAGTATTTTTTGTAAAATGGTTAGGTAATGATCCGTTATGTGATATTTAATGATTATTGATTGGAAATTATCTAAATTATCTTTTGTTTTTACAAAGATATGGTCAATACAAGAGTTATGTTCTTTTATTTCTCTTGTGTTTTTATTTATAAATGATACAGAATTATATTCACTTAATAAGTTTAAATATTCGTTACTGTTTTTAGAGTCTGAAGAAATATCAATATTTATATCACCTACTAGAACTACTGTTTCATTTTTACAAGTATATTTAATATTATCAAAAAATTTTTTTAAATTCATTGTAAATTCGAAAACATCTAGTGGAGGAGGTTTATAGATACTTATAATATTAATTTTTTTTTTCCGATTGATAGTTTCAAAATGATTATCTTTATTTTTCCCATAGATATAATATCAAAAAAGTAATTATGTTCATTTTTAACATACATTACAATACCGTCACTTTTATTGAAATTTCCATTATTATAAATTATATCATAATTATTTAATTTAAATAAATCGGCATTTAAAATTTTCCAAGTTTCTGTTAATACGATAACATCAAAATTCTGATCGAGTTGATTTAGTTTCGTCAAAGTTTTTAGAAATGCTTGTAATATTATTGTGATATAATGAAAAATTATTATTTGATTCATCAACACTATTATTAAAATAATTTTGATCTTCAACAAGCTGTGTTTCAACGTTTGTAATTTTAAAATTTGAAATATATTTATCTATCTTTAATTAGAAATATTAATAAGTTAAGTATATAGAAAATCAATGAAAATATATAATATGTACTTACTTATAGTACAGAAAAATAAATAAAATTTAAAAATCAATAGAAAATAATAATAAAAAATAATAATATTTTAATTATAAGATATACCCCCGTTTTTAAGTTTTTTTATTTCTTCTTCATTTGTAATTTAAATTATTTTTTCTTCTTCCTGACAAATATTTTTCCATTTTTGCATCATATAAATTTATAGTTAAATTTTCTTAATTCTTTAGCTTTTCCAAGTAAGAATTTGTTTCTCATTGTCAAATGTTCATTGATATAAATATTTGTTTCTGGTTCTGGTAGATTAAGATTTAAACTAGTGATTTTTCCATTTTTCTTGAAATATTCTTTTGTTTTTTTAAGAACTTCTTCTTTTGTTTCTTGATTTTTAAAATTAATTTGAATGGTATCGTTGACTCCTTCCTTTTTAATTTTTTTTCGTTGTATTATTAATATATCTTTTTTTAATGTTGACTCCAATTTTGTTTAAAATTTGTTTTGTTATATTCCCATCATTTTTAAATTCTTGATTTTGAATTCCTTTAATTTCAATATTATTTATAATTTTATTTTGTTCTTCATTATCTACGTTTGTGGTTAAAAAATTAATTTCTTTTTGCAATTTCATGACTTTTTGTTTTAGTAAATCGTTTTCTAATTTGATTTCTTCTTTTTCCCTTTTTATATTTTTTAATAATTTAAATATTTCTTTATTTTTTCTTTCCATCTCGTCAAATTTTTCTGATAAAAAAATAACAGATTTCTGCAATTCAATTACTACTTTCGCCATATTATCTTCATTTATAGAACTTACTATATTCTTTTTTTTAATTACAACATTTTTTATTAATTCATTTTCTTTATCGTTATCGCTTTCTATCTCTAAATGATCACAGGATCTGCAAATCCATTTTAAATTTTTATTTTTTCCAAACTTAATATACTCTTCATCATTTAATCCACTGCAGTTTTTATGAAACCATTGGCTACAGGGTCCAGTGCATAAAATACTGTTTTGTTTCTTCGTAATATTTTTAATGCATATACGACAAACCTGTTTACGTTGCTCAGGTTGTACTACTTTAGATTGACCAGCTTCCTTTTTATCTTGGGATGAAATAATAAATTCTTCTAATTTTTTTTGGCATCGTTGGCTAGTTTGAGGGTATTTACATGGAAGATATGAAGATTCCTCATCGTCCGATTTAATATTTTGAGAGTTAGTCGGTTTTCTTCCCATTTTCCTTGTATACTTTGATGTTTTTACTGACAATGACTTTTGAAATAATTACGCGTCAATTTTAAATATTAAAACTCTAAAAATGGCTTTCAAGGTATTTATCTTACTAAATCTTTTCTTCTTATTGGATTTGGACTATTGTATTATTGTTTTCTTTACTTCAAATAATTTTTCTTGCTTTCCTTTTTAATAAAAATCGATTAAATTTTGAGCGATTTGACGTTCAGATGAGTTAAAGGTTAAAAAATTAAATACTTACAGGCCATTAAGAAAACTTTAAGCTCAATTATCTCCATTTGGTGCTTTCGGTAGATACGGCATCTGATTTTAGGACAGCAGTAGTATACAACTTTATTTAATTTATACATACCCTAAACGGTGTAAAAATTGTAAAAATCACACTTGTAACTGCGCACCAAACTAACACGTTGACACTCGCAATGCAGTCTGATTACTAAGCTACAGTTGGTGAATTGTGAATTAAGGCGCGTTTTCTAGTAATAAACGCCGCATCTGACTTGTCTTAACTGGAAACGCCGTATCTACACGGGCGCGGTAGTAGATACGGCATTTGTTATTAGTACTATGTACATACTGCATTTTAGCTTAGGAAATATGACCAATTTTGTAGATACGTCTAAATATCATGTGATTTTTTGATACTTAGGAAAAATATACGGCGATTCTGCTTAGTAAAAAGTTTATTTAGCTTGCCAAGAACCAATTAAGCAAAATATCTTTAAAAAAAATTTTTGTACAGTGCTTCCATTTTATTTGTCTCACTTTTAAATAGCTATAAAATACCCATTGAACCCATTGAACTAGAACTTTGAATAAAAAATATTGTAGGGATTTGAGTAAAGTTTTATGTTGTTGAGTCAAAAATAATTTAAACTCTAAAATGTCAAAATTATTGACATAACTTACTTTTTTTAAATGGAACGCCCGGTATACCATTACATATTTAGAAAAACATTTTTTTTCTGATTACGAAAATATACCATACATGCCCTTTCTTTTTATTTTTTTAGCCTAAATCGATATAAATCTGATTAAAATTAGAATTTTTTCAAAACATCAAGATTGTATTATTTTCAATAACTATTGTCATAGTTAATATATATGGCATTTGTAATAAAAACTATGACAATAATTATTGAAAATAATACACGCGGGTATCTTGATGTTGTGAAAGAATTCGAATTTTAATCATATTTATATCGATTTAAGCTAAAAAAATAAAAAGAAAGGGCATGTATGGTATATTTTCGTAATCAGAAAAAAAAAATGTTTTTCTAAATATGTAATGATATACCGGGCGTTCCATTTAAAAAAAAGTAAGTTATGTCAATAATTTTGACATTTTACAGTTTAAATTATTTTTGACTCAACAACATAAAAGTTTACTCAAATCCCTACAATTCCTTTCTTTATTCAAAGTTTTAGTTCAAAAAATACGTATTTTACAGCTATTTAAAAGTGGGACAAATTAAAATGGAAGCACTGTACATACGGCATCTGATTTTAGGACTGCAGTACAATAAAATTATCAATTTATAATTTTTAAGTAAAAAATATTACTTATATAAAATTATTTAGAACAATATTAATTAATTAAAGCATTTCTAAAAATATTTTCAAATTGTATGTTTTTAATATCCATGTTTTTATTTTATTTTTTTTGTTTAATTGGCATTTGGCTAATTAGCCATGCAGCCAGTCGCAAAGTAAAAAAGTAGAACATTATTATTCGAAACATATAAACAGGGATACACGCTTTACGCTACTGGGGTCTGTCAGTGCGACTTTATTTTAAGACACACAGGGAATGAAGACCACTAAAAAAAGGGATTACATATAAGGAAAAAATAGGGCAGGTTTGTTTTTTAAATAATTAAGAGTTACAATTTTAAATTGACCTTGTATAAATATGTTACAAGAACATTAAATATTTTTATATTTCCTAGTGATAAAAGGTATAGGATATTGAAAGGGCATCCGACTTTACATTCTTGAATCAATTACTTGAAGAGGCTATTAACTTCATTTTCATACAAATAAAACTTCAAGAATAGATGGTCCAAATCACATCTAACATTGCACAAATCACATTTGTCTGAAGGGAAAATACCTATTTTATTTAGGTGGGCTGGATAACAAGCATGGCCCAATTTTAGTCGTATAATGGTTGTAATAAACCGTCTAGGAACTATATCTCCTTATGCCAGTGCTTATTAGGAATGTTTTTTACAAGAAGTGAATATCTAGTGCGAGATGTGGTACAATAGGTTTTCCATCTTACGTTCCATTTATCTAATATTTGTGATTTTAGAAGAACATCTGCCTCGCTAAGGTTGAGACTAGAACTAATGGGTGTTCCATTACGAATACTATGCTTTGCTAGAGTATCAACATACTCGTAACCTGTTGTTTTTATTTCGACATTAAATTTTTTTAATGAAATCAATTTTTTAATTTTTGTTGGTAAATAATGGTTTAAATAAAAACATAAATTTTTGAAATTTTTTTGTCCTATGGACTTCATTATTTTAGGTTTTATGGTTATTTCATTTTTATGACGTGTATTATGATTATGGTTTTTAAATTGTATAAGGTTTTTATTTTTAAATATATATATTAAGATGTTATAAATGTAAAGTTGTCTTATGTTCAACTTTTTTGTTTCTGAATATAATTCTTTTGAAGGATAAAGATAATCTTTATTGAATATAATTTTTAGAAAACTTTTTTGTAATATTTCTAATTTTTTAACTAAAGTTCTATTTATTTCTCCCCGACCTAAAATTCTGTAATTTAAATGAGTTTTAACTAACGCGTAATATAATATTTCCATATGTCTTACATTTAAATTTTTTTTAATATTTTTAAAAATCGGTAGTAAATTTCTTAATTTTTTAATTAAGTATTTTAATATCTTCCTTTATTTAATTACTATTTGAATTTCGTGGTAGGTCATTTGGGTTTAAAGTAAAAGGAATATAATTTGTTTTATTAAAATAATTGTTAACAAATTGTTATCAAACCAATTTTTTATAATTTTAAATTTATTTTTAATTTTGTTATTTAAGTTTTCCCAACTTGTATCTGTATAAAAAATTGTAGTATCATCTGCAAAACTATGAATTTGTCCATCGCAATTTATACTAAATGAGTGGTTAATATAAATATTAAAAAATAATGGTCCTAAAATTGTTCCTTGAGAAACACCATACTTAAATACTTTTGGATAGCTTTTTTCTTTATCTATTTGAACATAACTTGGTCTATTTTTCAGATAATTTTTAATTAATTCTAATTGCTTTCCTCTGAATCCAATATTTTCAACCTTTTTTAACAGTAAATTTTGGCTAACTGTATCAAAGGCTTTTGCTAAATCTAGAAAAATACTAATATACGGTTTTTTATTATCTAGTGCATCATATATTTTTGTTCTGTTAGATAGCAAATAGCGTTTTGTGTTGATTTGTTTTTTTTTTGAAACCCAAACTGTTTGTTAGAAATAAAATGTATTTTTTCCAAATAGGTTTCAATTCTTAATTTTAAATTTTTTTCGAATACTTTTGCTATCGAAGATATTAATGTTATTGGTCTATAATTTTATTACTAGTTTTACTAGAATCTCCATTTTTAAAATTAGGTTTTATTATACCAATTTTGAAAGCTTCTGGATTATACTGGTTTTAAAAATATTATTTATAAGAAATGTTAGTGGTCTAGAAATAGTAGTTATAACAGTTTTTAATATTTCTGTTGTTATTCCGTCGGCAACAGGAGATTTCTTTAATTTTAAACTATCAATTAAATTTTCAACTTCTTGATGATTAGTTTCTTCTAAATAAAATGAATTTATAGTGTTTATTTTTTTATTTGAAAATGTGTTATTATCTTTATTGACTTTGTTTGCTAGCTTTTTTCCTACATCAGAAAAATAGTCATAATAGTTATTTTCCTAACAAGTGCGCAAAGTGATACTTTTCCGCACGCAAGTACAGTTGGACGAACGACGCGAAGCGGAGTTCGGATAAGTTCTTGCGTGCGGAAAAGCACTTTACGCACTTGTTAGGAACAACATTTTTCCTACGAGCTTCATATCAGATAACAACAAAAATAAAAATATGATAATTTATTTAATAATTTTTAATTCGACTTTAAAGAAAGAACTATAATATACTTACAACTAAAAATTACATAACAAAAAAAAATAATAGAAAATTAAAAAATTACATAACAATAAAAAAAATAATAGGAAACTTAATTATTTGTTTATAACATTTATATTTATCGTCAGAGCTGCTCATTTTAACAGTGTTTATATATATTCCCTATCAAGGAGATTTTTGAATAGTTTTACTTTTCCGCACCCAGTGCGGATAAAAGTCTTATCCGCACTAGTGCGGAAAAGTGTAACTTTGCACACAAAAATGCGTGCGCAAAGTACTACTTTGCGCACGCTCGTAGGAAAAGCTATTAGCAATACTTTTCTTATCAGTAGGTGATTTATTTTCAATTTTGAATTCGTTTATATTTTTAGGTTTTTGATTTTTATTACATATTTTTTTAATAGTTTTCCACATATTTTGATTAGAGTTTTTACATTTATCAATTTCACTTTTATAAAAATTGGTTTTTGTCTCTTTAATTAGTTTAGTCAGTTTGTTTTATAATTTATATGCTATAATAATATATATTAAATTATTATAATAAATATTATAGACAAAAAAGAACACAGTGTCATCAGTAAAGTGTTCATTAAGTGGAAAATAAATTTTAGTGGTGGTTAAAAAATCAAAATTATCTTATGCAGCTGAAATGAATGTGGACTAGAAAATGCATTTAAAAAAACTTTTTCTAATAGCTTTTTTCGATATTTTCAGAAATAACCCTACTTTTGAATTATTTCTTTTGGAAAAAATTAAAATTTGACAGAAATGCGAATCACGTGACTACTACTTTTTTCCTTAATTTTCATCGATCGAAGCAGAACTTAATGCCAAAGTCAAATTTCGAATAAAGCTAATAATAAAAAAAAATCCCATATGATGCGGACTTTACTGGTCACACTGTATATCCATATAAAATTATTTTAAAAGAAATGCGATGCCCTGTCAGCGAGTGAAGTTTTTGGAAAAATATTAATCTTTTAGTTTATTTTTAAGAATTACTCGAGATTAAATAATTAGGTAGTATGGAAAAGAAAGAAATCTAAAAGTCTTCCTCCACAAAATTTAATAAAATAAAAAATCTTTAGGGGTCTCTACGTGTTTCGAACGTAGAAACGTTCATCATCAGGAGAAAGGAAATTTATTTAATGCTGATGGTTTTAGCAGAAGAGAAAATGGTGTAGAACCTTAATGGAGCTTTTATGGAATTAAAAAATTGATGTGTAGAAGTGACATAATAATATGATATTTGACGATAACCCTCGACACCTTCTTTTTAGAAGGGTTTTTCCTCTTTCCCAGTTTATTTGGTTGGTTTAGACCCCCTTTACTGACTTTTTCACGTAGGTACTCTGTATGTTTAAACTTTTCTCAATTTTCTTCATATTATGTTACTTCTACACATCAATTTTTTAATTCCATAAAAGCTCCATTAAAGTTCTACATCATTTTCTCCTCTGCTAAAACCATCAGCATTAAATAAATGTTCTGTCTCCTGATGATGAACGTTTGTACGTTCGAAACGTAGAGACCTCTAAAGAATTTTTATTCTATTAAATATTGTGGAGGAAGAATTTTAGTTTTTTCTTTCTTTTCCATACTTTCAACTTCACTTTAAGCATGGACTATTTCTTTAAATTAGGTAATAGACGGCGCCGGAGGGTGTAGAGAATATTTTGCCAAACTGTAATATGTTGATATCAATGTATCGTTCATAGGTAACTTTAAAAAGAGTATTAAAAAAAGCCCTTTAGTAAAAAAATATCGGCATGAAATTTCTAGATACTATATAATTAAATAAAATAGAAAAATTAAAAAAAATTTTTTTTTTAAAATTTAGGAAATTTTTTAAAGTCTGTTTAATGACCGCTGATCGTTACGTCATATTCTCTATATTTGCGGTACATCGTAAATTAATGCAGTCAGTTTGACTTACCGATGGTATAGGTTATGATTTTTCTTAGGATTTATCTACACAAAGACGGATGCATGTGAACAAGTAAAATACAAGCGCGTTAGTTATAAAAATAAGGGATACAAAAAAAAAAACACGCAACTACCAAAATACCTTTCATTTTATCTTCGTTAAGTCCAGAGCTCTTCTGTTCCTTTTCTAAAGCCCGTTCTTGAAGAAAGTGCCTCATGGGAATTAAAAGAAATACAGAAAATATTGATTTTATTAGCAAATGGCCCCATTGTAATTCTCGATTTTCAGTACCTAAGCAGGAAAAATGTTTCGTTAGTTTTAAAATGCGCGCTTTACAGTGCGTTTTTTTTTAAACTTGAGACATGCCGTCTGTCGATCGACAAAACGCAGTGATTTCATCAAAAGTAGCCAGCAGAATTTCATCGAGGTATCGTCTCGCCATTATTATATTTTAATATACAAGGACTAAAAAACTGTAATTTATCATAAAAAAATAATAATTTTTCCTGAAATTGGGACAGAAACAACCCCGAACAAACCTGCCGAGAATTGGCCCAAAATTTTCAGTAAAACAAAAGCTAACGCTGGGTGAAAATATGCATATGAAAATCCCATGTCTCAAGTTTAATTAAAATAAAATAAAAATAACGCACCGTATATATCGCCTTTTATGCTACATAGTTAACATTCAAAGACGCTGCCAAAATAACTATTAGTGTCTATACACTAACAAAATAATGGCATTATTGCAATGTATTTAATAACGTTTTTCTTTAGTTCACGACCTGCATTTTAGTATTAATATTACACTGAGGAAAATGATCTAACACAACAGGTTTGCTAAGACATAGCTTGTACTGATAGCTTATTTTGCATTAACCCATATTAAATAAATTGGGAGTGTTTCAAGCCCGCTTTAGTGTTATATTAATTTCAGATTTGCTAGAACATTGTTTTTATTAGTAGTAATCAGTTCCATTAGTAGTTCATAATTCATTGTTGAATTATGAACTACTTTTAATTTCTATATTGTACCTATGTATAATTTAAGAAATAAATTCTATATTCTCAATGCGACGCATTTTGTTTCCAGTAAAGCGCTTTCTCTACAGTTAGGAAAACAGAACAGCGTCCCCAAAAACGAATTGTATGCATATACAGTCTGAATGTTAATTTTATTGATCGTAACAATACCTGTTTCAATTAATTTATTTTTACTTTGTATTTAATTTCGTTTAAACTTTGCATCTCAGATGAAGCAATGGAAGATTCTTATTTCCGACAACTCATCATTAGTATTAGACCCTTACTAAGGGTGTTGCAATGTTAAACGACAAGAACAATATTACACAAGCTATTTAAGTATTTGAGAACTACTTTACTGATTTTTAGTGGTAAGTATGTGCCTTATCATTGAATATCAAACTATAAGAAGGCCATATGAGCCGATTTCCTAAATCTGCTACGTCAAATTCATAGATGGCACCATGAGCGAAAAAAAGCGACTAACCTTTTCACTGCTAAATTAAAACATTGTTGCCGCCTGTCTGTTTGACTTGCTGCATGAGTTTTTTAAATTTATTTTTATAGCTTATCGTAAAACTTGATTTCACATAAGTACCTACACCTATCCACGTCTAGACCTAAAAATGTACCTATTTTTAATGGCTTTGTAGCATATAATATTTTCAACACCTTTTGACGTCCCAAACGTTAATTTTATAAAAACATGTTGACCGCCATGTATTCTATTTCTAACAGAACTAAATGACGACTCTCACTATTCAATACCTACCTAGGCTACAACGTATTATATGGTGGGTAAAATATGAATGATGTGCGGTTTGTATAACTTGGTTTTTAATTGCAATTATAACTACTTTTCAAAATGGTTAAAATAAGTAGGTTTTACTTTCTTACTTAAGAAACATTCAGTTTGTTTGTATTAGTGTATTACGTATTTTGCTATTTTTCGACGAAATAAAACCTATTTTAGTTCTACTTGCTGTCGCTTTTTATCTACTTTTATTTGTTTAACATTTAACACCTAATGCAATGGTAAAATCATTATAAAAGTCGGTCCAATTACCCCGGAGTAATCAGCGTACATATTATTATCAAAAACATACATTCGGCTGGAATTGAGAACCTCATATTTTATTGTCTGTTAAAAATGCTTGAATTCTTAAAAATTCCAATAAAATACGATATGCGGCAACACCACGACATCACATCAGTGAATTTGAGACACCTGTTGCCGAGGCGCTGCATTATAATGACAGACATGCGACAGATTTAAGGTTAGAGTTACGATCAGCTCCACAATGGCGGCCAAACCAGCTCCAATACGTCAAAAAATGGGTTATCAACTTTTCTCGGACATCCGTCATTCTTATATAGTTTGATATTCAATGGCCTTATTAACCGTAGCAAGCAAATATTATTATGATTAATGTTAGGTTTTATTACAACTGCCAATCGGGACTAATACAGTATATAAGATCAATAAAACTTGATAATAATTGTGACTATTCATAGCAATAATGACTTTAAACAATTCTATGGTAGCATTAACTTCTATTTTCTATTGGCTAACTTACCGTGATATTATCTATACACAACGGCCTAGCAATTTTCGTTGTCTTATAGTAGGAAAGCGATGTAACATATTATAATATTAAACAGTTGTTTAAAGAATATGTGAATACTTATAAGGAATAGAAGGCTTTTTCTCAGTGTAGTATTAATCACTAATAATCAAAAAACTCCCACCAACGAGACCAAGACCCCTAATTTTGCACATATACCAAAACATATAAAAAGGATTCACGTAAAACGCCTTCCTATCGCTTCTCGTTGGTAGAAGTTCTCTGCTAATAATGTCAGTAATACCGATCATCGCCCTAGTCAAATGCATTTAAAAGTGAAATCGGGAATATGCTACATGAATCATATTCGCGCGATAACGTTAAAAAAAGGATGTTTTTTTATTTGATCTTACGTTATGTTGTAGTGTTATTTATTTATTTAATTTAGCTAATTATTACCATATCCAACAACAAGCAATTATATTATATGCATTATAATTTTAGTATAAAAACAAAATATCATAACATAATGTAAAAATAGAATAATATAACCAATCATAAACATGTAGGTACTAACAAGTAGGTAATAGAGAAGTCAAATTAAACAAATAATACGTTAGATCATAAAACGAAGGTTCTTAAGGACGGCTTCGCATCATCATAGCACTCGGCAGTCAATTGCCACCATTTAATAAAGATATAAGACTACCTTTAAGCCCTTTTTTTTTTATCTTACTTTACATTATTATCTATAGGTATACAGGGTATTCAAAAAATCCTTGTACGACGTTTGATGACAGACTTCTGGCGCCAAAATAGGTCGATTCAAGTCAACGTATTTAAAATTGCCTTGTTTAGCAGTAAGAGGAAGTCAAAAGAGCACTTTTAATATTTCTCAAATATTATTGAAAATAGGTCAATTTATTTTTATGTATTTGGGTGTATAGTCTACTATAGAGTACTTTTTCTAAAAACAAAGCGTTTTGACAGTTGACTTCCATATGTGACATTAACACCTGATACTGGTTTATTCCTAAAAGTTCCCATTTCAGTAGTGGGCCATAGCAAGCTCACGTGTCAAGTTTTAGATGTCAGTTTAAAAGAAAAGAAACTCAACTGTCTGCCTTAAAGCGGTAGAGCTCAGTCGTCAAAACAAAAGAAGGAAGTAGAATAGAGGTGGGAAGTTCGATTCTTTATGGTGAATCAATTATTTCGATTCGTTCAGTTAAAAAGATTCGTTCAGAAAGATTAGATTCGTTTAGAAAGATTTCGTTCTCAAATGTTTCTTTTTATGGTAAATCGGTCTCTTTTTCTCCGTCGACCTTTTTTTTTGGTACTCCGGTTCGTTTTTTAGAGATTCCTTTTCAAATAAATCAAAAATACTGAATAAATCGAGCTCGTCCTATATTTGTCTGTTTTCCTCCAACTGTCCTTCCTCCGTTGACCTTTCTGTCCTGTACTTTATTCGAAATTTTGGATACCCGTGAACGAATGAACGAAATGAAAGAGTGAACGAAATAAACGAGTGAACGAAATAAACGAAGGACGATGAACGATGAACGATGAATGATGAATGATGAACGAAATAAACGAGTGAATTGATGAATCAAAAAAGAATCGAATGTTTTTGGAACTATGAATTAATTCTTTTAATTCAGTGAAATGATTCGTTCTTTTTGAACAAATCGTTCGCGAACGACACACCTCTAGAGTAAAACTTAGTGCTCATGAAACGACGTTACGAGCTGGATCGACGCGTCTCGGTTTGAATATATAACAAATCAACGTTTAGCAACACGGAGTGCGGAAGAAGATGTTACTGGGCGGCCTGGTCAAGGTCGAAATATAATACATTGCTTCTCTGAGACCAATTTTCTAGCAAGAGAGACTAGCAACAGGAGCTAGAGTTATGGGGAGAGAATGTCGATGAGGAGACAAGGGGGGCGGCAACGACCATATGCGTACCAAAACTATTTTTTATCGTTTTTAAAATTATTCGAAAAAGAAATAAATTACCCGGGTTGGGGCTGGTTCCCCAATACAAACATTTCATTTATCATATTATTAGTTATCCATTTTAATTATTGTACAATAGGTTGCCAAACCGACGCTTGATTGGCTATTCTACAATATTTGGGCGGCGAAACTCTTGCATGTCGTTAGGGTTTTCCATTGGTAAGTTAAGTGAATGGCAAATGTATTTCTACGTTTTAACAATGAATAACGCCATAACTTTTAATCTATCGTACGTTGAGTTCGATGTTTCAATTGTAAATAAACTTAATGCTGTTCAGACCCGTACAAGGGTTATTCATTTACACGTTCAAAATATTTATAAATTTAAAATGCGTATTTTAATTTACTGTATTATTTTAAAAGAAAAAAAATCAAACGTACACTTCACGAAAAGACATGCTCATAATACCAGACATTGTATAAATTATCAAACTAAAGCAGTGAAAAGTAATTTCGCTGGTATATCAGGGAATAATAAAATATAACAATCTTCGAAAAAATATCAGAAAAATTTTAAAAATAACAACTTTTAAAAACAATTAAAGAGATATTTACTAAATTAAATTATTAATACTATTTTTTAAACTACTGATTTTATTAATAAATGGAACTGGAATAACTTCCATTTATATTGTTATTTTTTTCAATGGTTATTATTTTCTACCGTGCGAGCAAAAATTATTTGCATCAAAGAGGGCCTTGCATCTAAGGACGTAATTTTTAGCCGTAGAGCTTAATACCTGTTGGGTGTCAGTAACTACCTGAATTAACAATCAATCAGTTATTCCATCATCTTTGACAGTCGTTACAAGTAATTTGATTCATCGCTAATTTTTCCAATTTGTTAAACAATTCACACAATGGGCTCTACGGAACAGCACAAAACATTAATGGTTGAAGCGTATTTTCGAAACGGGGTTAGAGTAAATTGTGAGTGGCAATACAATCCGGGTTTGTGCATGGACGATTTTCACGAACATGTTCCTAACGTTGCTTTTATTGCCGGGGAGTTTTATCATAGCCTGAAAAGAACCGTGGCTGTGTTTAGGGAAACAGGGTCTATACAACACAAAAAAGGAGTTGGAAGACCATCTGTAAGAACAGAAAAACTTGTTGCAAACGTTCGTGAAATAATGCAAAATATCTATACGCCAACAATATATTTATTTATTGTATAAGACGCCTGTCCCGAGAAGTGGGAAGATCTTATGGAACATGCAGGACTATTCTTAAGAAGCAGCTAAATTTATTTCCTTACAAACTGCAAGTATTCCAAGAAATACAAGCCGCAGATTTTGAAAGACGCAGGAATTACTCTCAATGGTTTACCCACAATTTATTGGAAACAAATGATTTATTAGACCTGACACTTTTTTCGGATGAAGCCTGGTTCCACCTCTCCGGTTATGTGAATTCTCAGAATACACTCATATGGAGTAGTGAAAATCCCCAATATACCCTAAAAAAATTGGTGTCTGGTTAGCGGTTTCCCAAAGAAGAATTGTTTTCAATCAGACATCGAATTCCCACCTAGATCACCTTGTTTAACGGTCATGGATTCGTTTTGCCTCATTTAAAGAACACTATTTTTAAAACACCAGATTTTTTCCCCAAATTTAGAACAATTACAAGAAAGGATTATCCAAGAATGTGGTAACATTTCTCCAGAGATGCTGGTCAACACTTTCGTAAAATATGATCAGACGTGCGAATTTATGCATGGAGAATGGCGGTGGCCAATTTCAGCAATTTATGTAGTTATTTTTCTTTTTCTTTCTGTATATTCTTAGTTTGTTAATTTTGTAAACAACAAAAATAAATTTGTATTTGTCTACTTATGTTATTAGGTACTCATTAGTTTGGCATATTGTCATGTCATAATATGAATTTGACAACATTTTAACCTAGATTTGGTTAAAAATATCGTCCCCATATCATTGTGATCTAAACCAAGACCAACGTTTTTTAATTCTGCCCTCTTTGATGCAAATAATTTTTGCTCGCACGGTATAATATTGTCCTTTTCCATTTAATGAACTGTAAAAGTTATCTTGGAACAAAGTCATTTTTTTAAATAAAAAATTAAATTTAACCCGGTAGTAATCTTATAGAGTTGATTAGCAGTAACAAATAATTGGTTTCCTTTCACGCCCCCTACTGGCTAAAGAAGGATTTAACATCAAGGGTCTTTCATCAAATGTTGTGCATGTATTAACCAGAAAAAAATACTATCTATATCTATATTTGAAAGAGTTTTCACAGCACACTGTTACTTAAAATACTTAAAACAAGATGACAAAACAACCAAATATCAAACATCACTGTCAGTATGAAAACCGAAAGCTCTAGTTACAAAAATGTTCCTAATTTAAGCAATAATAAAAAAAATTAACTGTTAATAAACCAAATTTCGATTTTCTCCCAAACAATAAATCAGTTAAGGTGGGAGTATCAACATGCTTGCCAACCTATAACCTATTTGGCGTAGATTTATTTATTTTTCTAGCTTTTACACAAAATTTAAATAAAATCAATATCGACTGCATATTCTATGAGTAATAATTGACATATTAAATAAATATTAAGGAATTTTATAAATTATTTTAGAATTGTATAGCGAGAAATATCGGGTAAGATTTTTTTTTAACATTATTATGTCATGGTTTCAATATACAATTCTCCCAAAATTAGCAATGAAATAAATTGATATTTTTGTAATATATCAGATACTACCTAAGTAATGTACCGACGATAGGTATTGATTTTCTTTAAATGTTTGTTATTAAAATAATAAACTCAAAAAATCAACGCGAAATAGGTTATAAGTTGGCAATAGATTGAATGACGTTGATAATTCCACCTTAAGGTATTTTTACCATTTCACTGCTGCAAAACAATATCGACGTAACTGCAAAAACACCAATTTTACAGAAGAGTCCAAAAACAATTTTAAATTATTATTATTTAAATAATTTTAAAAGAGAAGGAAAAAATATTATTTTTACGGACGTAGTCCGTTATCTCAGAGTAGATCCGTTCAGATATGGGGGAAATTAAACTCAAACTCATCTCCACTAATATATAAATGGTTAATTAATGAGTGAGAGGACATGTTTCGATGCTAGAAAGCATCATCAGCACCATAGGGCCCAAGTGTCACTCACTTGAAGGAACAATACGTCTTATTCTCCATATTTGCGGTACGTCGTAAATGTTTGTTAATAACATGTACAAATAGAAGAGGAAATTCCTTTGAATACACGTAATATTTTAATTTTTTTATTTCGTTTGTATAAGTATGACTACTTAAAATGTTGTCGTCCTATTAATGTTTTTAATAATTTTTAAAATTGTTCCTTCATGTGAGTGATACTGGGGCCCTACGGTCCTGATGATAATGCTTTCTAGAATCGAAACATGTCCACCCTTTCATTAATTAACCATTAATATATTTGTGAATACGACTTTCATTTTAATTTTCCCCATAAAAAATATTATGTTTAAAAATAAGAAACGATTTAACAGTATTTTTTTACTACTTTAAGGCTTATTAGTTAATATTATAGTTATTAAAATTCATATAGAATTTTGTTGTTATAGCGTTATATCTCCAAATTAAAACACGATTTATCTCAGTTGTCTCAATAAATACTTATAATGTCAAGAAAGAAACAAAGAACACTTACGTCGTTTTTTCTCCTAAATAAAGTCCACTGAATTACACTCAAACAGTCAGAAACTGCACTTGCAGCATTATTGCAGCGATTTCATTAGCAAATATTTTGCACAAGTGATGGATGCGTCGGTGTTGTTCCAGAAAGTTAGCGCAAAAGAGTATAATGGAATAACGACGCAACTAAAGTTTACTTTTTCTTAAAACAAAGCATTGTTACAGAAGACAACATTTGACATTAACAGCTGATCTGATGTCGTCGATAAAATTTCCAGATCAGCAGTGGGCCGTAGCAAAGTCACGCGTCAGGTTGCGTCATATTATTTTCGTCCGATTTTGAGGTTTTTAGGTGTTTCTGTGGCTATTTTTTGTGTAGTGTGTGTTTTAAACATTTCACTTTTGGATTTTACATATTTTAGAGACAGATTTTCTTGGTGGTTAATATTTGAGTTTAATAGTGAGTACAAACACACATAAATTTGGTTAACTAATCGATTATAAAATCAATAAAGTGCCTAGCTAAACCATTTACTTATCGTTATATATACATCAGAATATCTCATAACTAATGGACAAATACAGCAACAGGAGATAGTAGACTTGAAAATATGTCATTTATGCTTAAGAGCGCATGGTTAATTTTCAATAAATATGTTTCGTTAATGTGTTTATTTAAATGTTTCTTGCCATCTAGTATTTAAACGCAATTATCTCAAAAATTAATTAAAATATCGAGATTAATGTAGTACAACTTTTTTACGTTTAGATGATCTCTTCCATAATTTAGGGAAAAGAGGTAAAATTTAATGTGAGAGACAAAAAGTATATGCGATTATTAAACTCATATAGTGTAGCTAGCGTTCTCTAGGAGATATCCTAAAACTCATTATGGAAGCCTCCTTCTTGCTCTCAAAAACATAATTACACCCAATTTGATTTAAATCTGCTTAACATTAAATCATCGCCAATTTTATAAAGTAAAGATTTACTTGGATTACCGGGATTATTCTGTATCTCTTTAACCGTATAAGAAATGAAATTAAATGACATATATTTAAGTCCACTAGCCCCTTACTTACAGGACACCCCATATATTACCTATATATAAAATTTCCACAAAAGTAACAATACCAAAAGGGTTGTGTTGTAATTAGACGTGCACCGCAAAGCTTACACTTTGCAAAAAATGTGTTACCTTCTTCCTTGTATAATAAATATATAATTACCTGTTTTGCTTTTTTTAAATAAATACTGAAAGAAATAAATCTTGATTTCTTCTTTTCTTTTAGTTTTATAATGTTTTCACATTCTTATTTTGGTAGGTACGAACCTGTGAATATTTTATTTTATAAATAATAAGACTCCCTTACAAAATTTAATAGATGGCGAAGGTAAAAGAACTTAGACCTGTTCTGTTTCTGTAGTCAACTGCTTAACGTAAAATATACCAGACTTCAATAGGGTGCCATTAATGACAGGTGATGTGGCGAGTTTTTGATTAATTTTACTTTACCTTTCAGCGGTCAAATTTTATACTACACTTGTGGCAATTTTTAACCAAACAAAATAGAGTTTTATTTATTTATGTCTTGTCTTGGTGTAGTTAAGTAATTTTTAAAAAAATGGAGTAACGTCGATATTGTTCTGGAGCAGCAACTTCGGTTCTTGCCCCTACTTCATTAAGCTTTTGTTTGTACTTTCTGATAGGATTGTAGGAAAAAATATTTACCTGCTCCTAAATGTAAAAATCCAACTTCACGAGGTATTTTCAAGTTCAAAGAATACACGTAACTAGTAATCATTACAAACCATACCCATACCACTAATAGAGGGCTGAATACCAGCATTATTTTCTTACTTTTCGGTAGCAACCATATTACATTGGCCCATATCAAAAGAATTAGGGTTTTCCAATTGATATAACTTATTGCCCAAATCTAAAAGTGTATGTAATACTTAAAGAGCGGATTATATGCACTTAAATTCAGCAAAAATGTGTGCATCTATATGCCTTGTTTACCTTTAAAATATGCAGTTATTTGCATTTTTACCAAATATGCATACTGGTATGCAATACTTCTTAAGTTAATATAGTAAAATGAGGTTAAGGAACACATTAAGTTCTAAAAAATAAATTTTTTTAAAATGCAAAAAAAAAAACAAAGAAAAATAAAAGTAAACAATTTTTTACCATAAAATTGTATAAAAGACATTTATTTCTAAATATTTTTCAAAATTTTCAAATAAAAAGAATTGTCTTCTATTAGTAAAAATATGTTTATACAAAGAGAAGCTTCTTTCAACATAATTGGACAATACTGCAACTTAGGTAGCAAAATATAAGGCCAAGATAAAACTTCGTTGGATGGTTTACGCCCATTAAACTGCACTTAAGTATTAAATCCATCATTCTTTTTTGCAGTTACATCCAAGTTTTTCCTTACTTGACCTCCTACTTTAACGGGAATATTGTTGCATTTAGCGGGAAAAGTTTTATCGATACTAATAATTGAGTCTCTTAAACTTAAATTTCGACTCTCCAACGAGGATATTAGGTTCGTTATAAAACTGAAATTAACCTTAATAAAAACAAGATATTTAGCTACACACTGGAAATACTGAAATCTTTCGACAAACAAAAACAGAAGTATGTATTACAAATCAATATAAATATCGTTTGTTAAGCAGGTAATAATAACGCTTTATTAAATGACAATAAACAGCCCCTAACAATATATCTGCAAACCCCGGGATCCCCACCCACTGAGATCAGTCAAAGAGGATAAAGATGGAATAGCTAAATAACTTGCACAAAGCAGATGGACAGGGCTGGCAACGTGTAGCATCTCCAGGCAATTGTGGCCCCTACTTGACGGCAGGAAAACCGCAGTGCTATTACAACACGGTCGGAACGACCTAAGAAACATCACTGCCGTAGTCACCGGACACTGCCTGTTCGGTAGACACGCTGAACGTATGCAAATACCAACTAACGACTTCTGTAGAAGTTGCAGAGATGAAGAAGAGGAGAGAAGTATTCAGCATTTCTTGTGTGATTGCCCGGCCTCGCTAGAAGAAGGTTCAATACCCTGGGCGAACCATTCTTTAATGATCTGGAGGAAGAGAGCAGCCTTCAACTGGGTCGACTCACGAAGTTTATTAACAGCAGTTGCTGGTTTAAATGAACTGCCGAGATTCTTCTACGATCCCCGTCACGTCGCGTTAACCATCAGGAGTCTGATTTCATGCTCGAAATTACCAAAAAGCAACAAAATTGAACAAAATCAAGAGAAAATTTTGCCGATACAAAATTTTCTCTCGAATGATATTCGACAAGACTATTTCATGAGAAAAAAATAAAAACACACTGTTTATTTAGCAAACTAGAAACTTTATTTATTTACTACTAATATTAAACGTACAGTTGTTATAAGTAACAGTTTGTCCATTATTTTCTATCAAAGCATGGTTTTGGGTATGATTGACTTTCATTTGAGAAGTCGAAGGTCCACAATGACATGCTTCATTTGTTGTTTAGAGATTTTCGATGAGCTTCAGATGATGACTAGGATCTAGCTGCAGATATGGTTTCAGGGAATTTGCTTTTAAGTGGCCTGTTAACTTAATCAACTCTTGTTTCCCAACACCTTGTTGAAATAGAGCAGACACAGCGGAAGATCGATGTTAATGATTTGTTATTTAATGCTTCTTCGTATCTGTTCTAATTCTTTCCGCTGAAGTTTTGGTCCACTTAAATACTGTATTTATTCATAGTGGAGTATTTTTGAACCAACATCCCTTCTGCCAGTTTGGATGAACGAAGAGAAATAGTCTGTCTGTGGAAATGTTTGGTCCTCTTTTTTCCAATAATTTTAAAAATAATCTTACAGGGCCTAAGTCTTTGTTTGATGAATTTCTTACCAACCATTTGCTGTTTGCCAATCCTTTTGACCCACCTTGAGCTGTCTTGAAAAATATGCTGTAATATTCAATTCGTCCGGTAAATTCTCCCATGGTATCAAACTCCTTTTGAAAATATTGAATTTTGCAATTTACGGCCTCATTGCCTCTCCAAGCTAGTTCAAATAGAGCAGAGATGGAAAAACTTTTTTGTGTTTCATCGGGGTTTTCTTTATTGTAGCTTTGCATTATTGTTAGTAAATCTTTGGTGCATATTACTTTCCTCTTTTCCTGGCAACTTTGGAGTTGCTTTCTCTTTGCGTCGCATTTTTAAAGGAAATATCCGTAAAAGGGTTAATCTTTATTTCGTATTCTGTTAAATACATTTCTTAAATCCCTTTTGCTGTAGTGTTCCATATAGCCTTTACAGAAAATTCTTTATAGTCTTCGCCATTACCCTTCTTCATATTAAAGGCGTAATCTTCGAGGATTTTCGCCAGTTTCATCACAGTAGTACATTATTTCAGTTTATAATTTCTTACCATTAGAAACTCTGAGAATTGTGCCCAAATTCAGTTCTTGGATTTCTGTGTGTTAAGTAGAAAATTTTCAGCTATTGATTTTTTTATTTCTTGGATAGATTGGCACCCAAATCTTGCATATTCGTTTAAATTGCTCATTTTGTCTTTATCAAACCAGGATGACATTTATTTTGTAGGATTTGCTATGATATTTTGCCAGTATAAAACACTTTAGAAATAGTCATGAGAAAACTTGCTTCTTTTTACCAACCGTTTTCTGGACAGCACTTCATTTTAAATGTCACTAAGAGAATCAGTAATATCTCCTTTATATTTCCATGCTTCAAGTATCTTGTGTCGGAGTTCTTCCTGGCTTCTTGGCCTAAAATTATGCCTATACATATAGTTTGTAATTTCTCTCCGAATGTCCTCAATAGATTTGAGGCTTAGATCAAATGGTATGAGGTTGGAAGTCTATACTCTTTGACCTCCACGGCAAGACGTAAACGTTGTTTTCTCTGGTGAATTCTTGAACAATTCTTGCAGTGGTGGAAGGAGTAATCCTCTCCATATACAACCGATGGAATCACGACTCGAAAAAGAATATCTCGATAAATTATAGCCGTCAGTATTTCCTTAACAATTTGCAAAACTCCAGGGTCTCTAGCACTAATCCAGCATCAAATATTAATCGAAAAACGTCCACTTTGTTGGTTTTATAAATAGGTCTCGCGTCATACCTCATACAGTGTGTATCAGCCAAATTAAATAAAGTCGATTGTAGGGTAAAAATAAGGGTTTTACCCCTATGTTACCTAAACCCTATAATTGCTATATTTAATGTTAGTATTTAATGTTTAAATAGTATTATTGTTATAGATCACATATTTCATTGAATAAGGGTATAACCCATACCGGATGGTATTATGTTATTAAACATAAGACTATAACAATAACAGGCACGTATTTAGGGGGGTCCAGGGGGTCCAAACCCCCCCCCTCCGAAACGAATTTATAATCATATAAATGCCGCTAAAAATCCCGCTATTCCCTAAAATGGTTTGTTCGCTCGCAGCAAGATTCGTCAACAAAAAAGGGCGTGGCACCCACAATTTTTTCGCCTGCGACGCAAAGAATCCTCGATGCCTACATCCCGCTTTTATTACTTTCAATCTGGACCCCCCCCCCCCCGAAACCAAATCCTGGATACGTGCCTGAACAATAATACTACTATAGAGTTTAAGGTTAAGTTCAAGTTAGGCTTAGTATTTATAGAACTGATTAGATATAAGTAGACAGTATGTATTATACAGTATAAACACAGAATAGATGGGATATATTTTAGAGACTGTATTATATTATACACAATGTAGTGCTTAAATTAATATACGTTTTATACAGAGCCTCTAAGGTCTCATTTCACAAGTAACCCGATAGTTCCAGTACACGATACTAAAATAAATGGGGGCGTGTCCGAAAAAAAAGCTCGGACACGTCGATTGGTATTTCTATGCTTTTTTTTTAATAAAAACTATTTATACAGGTTGTGCCATGTAACAGTGGCTAATACCAAATTTCTTCTTTTAAATGCAATACCCTGTATATTATTCAATTTTTGGATTATTCAGAAAGTTTTAGACACATATCATGTACAATATTCCATACCTATCTTCAACTGTTTCGGAAATATTAAATATTTTCAGATTTATTGCATTTCAGCGTTTCTTTTTACTGACTGACTGTATAAATAGTTTTGTTTACTTTTGTTTAAATCTCCTGACCTTAGCAAACTCGTGCCTGTCTGCATGACATTAGTTGTTAGTGTTATAGTCGTTTGAATTTCGTTAACTGCATATCAGAAAAATGGTTTATTCAACAGAAATGCACAAATTAATAATTCTACAGATGATTGGTTATGGAAATAAAACACGGACCCAAATGGAAGTTGCTTGCTTATTTCATGAAAAATTTCCAAATTTGCCTATAACTCAAGGGAAAATTAATAAAATAGAAAAGCAATTTCGCCAGCTTGGATATGTGAAGCTGATAAAAAAAAAGTAGCTGCCAATGCAATAAGTGATGATACCAATTATTAGATATTATGCTTGAGTTTGAGGAAAACCCACATACTTCTAGTCGAAAAAAAGCCCAATGTTCGATGTAAGTCATTCATCGATTATATGAACATTACAAGAAAATAAAATGTATCCCTATAAAATGATACCACTCATGAGCTCATGGAAGACGATTTTGATAGGAGAACGTATTTTTGTGAACAAATGATGGCAATGTTAGACAACAATGTGATCCAATTAGAACATGTTTTGTTTCCTGATGACACTTCACAAACATGATAATCGTCAGAATTGCCGCTATTGGTTTAGGGAAAATCCTCACTGGATTAGAGAAGAACATAAGAAATAAAAAGAATTACTGACTTATTAGTTTTTGAGTGTGTTCTTAATTTTTGCAATAACTATGAAAACACTTAATATTTCCGAAACAGATGAAAATAGGTATATCATATTATACATAAAATATGTCTAAAGTTTTCTGAAGAATTCAAAAGTTGAATAATATACAGGGTATTTAAAATAAAAAAGTTGGTATTGGTCACTGTTATATGACACACCCTGTATAAAAAAAAATTATTGAAAAAAATGCGCAACTAGAAATACCAATCGACGTACCTATCCGAGCGTTTTTTCTGACACGACCCCATGTATTTATTATCGAATTTATTCCATTCGGCTGATACACACACACTGCATGTTATGGACCTATAGACGAATTTTGGCATTGTTCGGGTTTGCTCGTTCATTAAGTCAAAACTATTTATCGTGAAAATAACTACATCTTTAGTCCAGAAGATTAAAGTAAATTTCTTTGTCCCAGTATTTTTTGGCAGCAATGGTACTTTTGTCAGATACGTCAATGTTTTAATTATCCTTTGGCGTTCTTGATTTTGATAACCTATGTAGTCTTTTTAAAATCATAGTTTCTCATGTAGATCGGTTCATTTAAAATTAATTTAATTAAAGTCGGCTTCCACTTAACTAGGCGCGTTATGAACTTATCATAGAAAAACTTATGTAGTGTTGTCTTGCTTAAACCAAGGTTAAAACGGCATTATAAAGATATCCGTAATATAAACGCGATATACCTATTGGTTATTTATGAATCTGAGAGAGAAGCACATCTAATTTTCAGTAATTATCAAAATTTTTCGACCGTATTATATAATGTCGTAAATAAGCTCCCTAGTTTTGACAAATGTGTCATTATTAAAAATATTGTGACATAAAATGTCGAGTACAAATCGGTTTGCAGGTTTTCTGCATCCCCAGGCAAAAGAATGATGGTTCTCAATTTATTTAATAGATTATTTTAAAAATGAAGAAGAAAAGGCTACTGAAACCGGCGAGTTATTAAATCCCAAGTATATTAAAGAGAAAGTATCGGAAGCACTAGAACTAAGTTTAAAAAATATCAATTCAGAGGATTGTTTATGAAAGTAGCAGAAATATACCAATGAAGAAAACGCAACGACGATCAAGAAAAACGAAGTTGAAACTTAACAGGAAGGTAAAAAAATGGGTGTAAGGAATGTTATACAGGGTGAGTTTTTTAAAGTGTTACAAGTCGATATCTCGCAAACGGTTCAAAATATTTTCTTGAAATTTTAGTGAGGGAATGGGGAGATGGGGGAACATATTTAAAAATATTTTTGACGTCTACCCCCCTTCTCCATTTTGAGGGGTGGGGGGTAACTTTGGAATTTTAAATGAGACAATGTACTTTTTTTTGGTAAATACGAACCTACCTAAAAAACTACGTATGTAAGTTAACTAATTAACTTCTCGAGACAAGTTTTTAAAAAACAAATTTTTATTTTAAAAGACAAGTTTTACGTTACAGAATTAAATTCAGACTGATTGATTTTACAAACGATTCATTTTAATTTTCTATTATGTTTATGTTGAAAAACTGCTGACGGTGCCGGTCACTGTCCTCTTCATCCATTGCATGTTCATGTTGTTATTAAAGCCGGGTAATGGTATAATAAGTTAATGATGTTTATGGATCATTGGGTCCATAACTCCTCCCCTCCTAGAATGAGGCATCGCCAGGAAGATTTAGCTTAACTTCTTCGGGAGATGACCTTGTATTTTCACTTTTGCTTTTGTGTTGTATAAGATTTGCTATGTTCTTGCGTTTTCTTATTCCATAACCAATAACTGTACCTATTAGGAGTATGTACAAGGTGATGGTCCATATGCTGGGTGTATACAGCTTGTTTACAGTATTCTCATAGGGGATAATTGGGCTGAAGTGAGGTATCTCGAAATTTAATTTTTTTAGTTCAATTTCAAATTTGGGCTGGTTTACTGTTCCAAATTTCATGTGTGGTGTATTTATCACTAATGGACTTCCAAAGCTGGTTTCTTGAAAGAAGAGTTCCTGTTTTCTAAATATAAGGGTACAAGAACTTTTTTTTATAAGGAATATTCCTCTTAGTTCTTTGGTTTCTATTTGGTTTTCACAGTGGATTTGCATCTTTTCTGGGGTCGGAAAAACGGCTAAATATTGGTTCAGTTCTGGAATAATTTCTATGTGGTTTTCTGGGATTTTAAGTTTTATGAAGGTGCATTTCTCTGTGTTTTCGCTCAAAAGGATTTCTTTTTCGCATGTCACGTTATTTGTAGTCTGCAGAGAATTGGGACAGTGGTACGGTTTACCATGGGTACATATGTCGCTTAGAGGTTTAAAAATATTATCAGATTGTGAATTTAAGAGGTATTTTACGTTAGGAATAACAGTTACAAATTCTGATTCGTGTACAGTGGGGATAGGTATAAATTGATATAGGTTAAAGTTTGTTTCAAAATCAATTGGTAGCGAAAGAAAGTAAGAAATTTTGTTGTAACCGATCTTGCAGTTAATTTTTAAAATATTCTCGAAATAAAGTATATTTTCGAATATTAGTTCAAATGGTAGTTGGTTATTATAGTGTTTTTGAATTTTTTGTAATTCGTAAAACAGATCTTTTGACTTTATTATGCTTGGATGTAAGATTTTTAACTTACAAAAGGTAATAGAATTCTCGACATCTTGTAGAGTATTTAGGATTGCATTATATAATATAACAAGTTGATTTAATAGATCTTTTGCAAAGAGCAAATCTTGGCGAGTAGCACTGTCCTTAAAAATTTGGTTTAGTTGGTATATTCTAGAGGTTAAAACATATTCGTTGTGTTGTATATTTTTAATGGTTTCATTAAAGTTTTTTACAATTGCGTAATTAAGTGAGTACTGCATTTTTAGCTGGTTCTCAATGCTGTTTTCATTATTTTCAAGGTGATTAAGAATTCTGTTAATTTTTTCACCGTCATTAGCGTCTAAATTGCCTGTTATCCCTTTTATTATGGATCCTAGCCCATTAATCAACCCTCTCTTTGTACGATTACTATAATGCACTCTAATATTTTCTATTTTTTCATAAATTAGTCTTTGGTTATAGTTAGCAATAGTATAATAATCGCTAAGGTCGCTCTTAATAAGTGAATTATTACTGAAAACAAGTTTAAGGTCGTCGAATTGTAAGTTAAGGTTATTAAACTGTGCGTATAAGGGTTCTAAGTTGTAATAGTGTAAAAATGTATGTTCCGTCCTTTGAAGTTTGGCGGGCCCTAGGTTTACTGGTAAAATGCCCAGGTTTTGTGTAATGTTCGTTATTTCTGTTCCTTGTCCGATGGTGAGGAACCTGAAATATTTCGAAAAGTATAAGTTTTTTTTCTAGGCCTTTTAATATTTGATAAGTGAATTTTATTGCCAGTGTTGCCATGGGTTGTAGAGATTTTCGCGGTTTTAAGGAATTTGTCAATAGTTTTTACTTTTTCGGGTTTGTATTTATTGGACGTTTTGCTTTGTTTTTGTTTGTTACGAACAAGTACTTGTTCGGGTATGTTAGGGAGGTCTTCTCTATTTTCATTAGCCCTATTTATTACAAGTTCCTTTTGTTTTTGTATATCCGTGTTTAATTTACCGTAGATTAATTTCATTTTTTCTCGATGAGTGGAGACAAAATTATTTATAAGTTGTTTGTTTAATTCTAGATTAAAGGGCGAGTTCGTGTCCAAATGACCGTTTATAATTTCGCATGGTTTCAGTTTTGTAACAGAATGTATAGTGTTGTTATAGGCTAAAATCGAATAAGATACCTTATTGTCAATCGGTTCATTTTTGTATTCTTTTTGATTATTTAAAAGCCTAATATGTTCGATAAGGGTGGAATGAAATCTTTCAATTAAACCGTTTGATTCTGGGTGTTGAGAACTTATAAAATGGATTTTAATTTTGTGGACAGCTAATAATTCCTGAATTACAGAATTTCGGAACTCTGGTCCGTTGTCGGAGATGATTTGATCTGGAATACGATGATGCGAAAAAAATTTGATAAGTTTTGTTGCTACTTCAATACCTTGCGAAGAGTTTAGTTTATAAGCTTGGGCATATTTTGAAAATGAGTCGATAATTGTCAAAAATTTGCAGTTTTCGAGAGTAAGACTGTCAACATGTAATATTTGGAAGGGCCGGACAGCAGTGGGGGTAATATTGTATCGTAGGTTAAGAGGGTGTCTATCGTATTTAGTGATTTGACATATGTCACAAGAGTTTATATAGGTTTGAATGGATTTTTGCTGGTTAGGCCAATAATACAAGTTTTTAATTCGATTAATTGTCTCTTCTATACCGCGGTGATTTGTTTTTCCTTCGTGGTGGTTTTGTATTGTTTGTTTAATGTCGTCGTCGGAGAGAATGTCTGTTAATTTTTTCGAGCATTTAATCATTTCAACTTGTGAATTCTTAAAATATTTTTGTAAGGTGGTACTAAATTTTTCGTATATAGGGTCCTCGAAGTATAAATAATATTTAGTTTTCGGTATAATATGTTCTTTAATAAATTTTATTACATCTTGATCAAAGTTATTTTTTGAAAATTGAACAAGGATTCTTTGTTTTGTATTATATAACTTTACTATTGTCGGCTCGGCAGGGGAAAAATTTACTTCAGAGATAATAATCTGGTTTTTTCCGTAATTTACAGGACAGTCTACTATTGGGATACCTACTATCGGATGTTCATCGTTAGAATGTACAGTGGCGTCCGTATCATCCATTACGTTGTCTGGATTGTCTAGGTCTCCGGTTTCTACGATAACTGATTGGTTATCTTGTTGTGAATGTCTGTTTGTTGTTACGTTGTCATTTTGGAAATATGGTCGTGTTTGTCTAGTAAAAGATTCATTAAAATTTTGAATATAATCGTTAAGGGTAAATATGGAATCGGTTTTTGCCTGTGTCTCATTCGCGTTTATTTCAATTCTTGACAATGCGTCTGCGTTTTTGTTTAAAATCCCTTTTTTGTAAACAATCTCATAATCAAATTCCTCTAATTTTAGCCGCCATCTTATTAGTTTTGAATTGGGTTCTTTTAAGGAGAACAACCATTCCAGTGGTTTATGGTCCGTAACTATTTTGAATTTTCGCCCGAAAAGGTATGGTCTAAAATATTTGACGGACCACACGATAGCCAGAAGTTCCTTTTCTATTGTAGAATAGTTAGTTTCAGCTACGCTTAAGGTACGACTAGCATATGCGATTGGAAGATCCGAGCCTATTTTTCCTTGTGATAAAACACTACCAATGGCGTAATTGCTTGCGTCACAAGTGAGATTAAAAGGTTCAGAGAAGTTTGGGTATTGAAGAATGGGTTCGTTAATTAATAAATTTTTGCACATTTCAAAACAGGTAATATATTCGGAATCTTTTGTGTTTATAATTGCATCCTTTTTGAGGCATTTAGTTAATGGTTTTGTTATTTTTGCGAAATCTTTGATAAATTTACGATAATAACCGAGTAGTCCAAGAAAACCTTTGATAGCTTTTGTCGTTTTGGGGATGGGATATTCTTTTATAGCTTTAATTTTTTCTGGATTTGGTTTGACTCCTTCGGGGGTGACAATGTGCCCTAAATAAGCGACCTCTTTTCGAAGAAATTCAGATTTGTCTAATTGAATTTTGAAATTGGATTGACGTAATCGTTCAAAGACTTTCCTGAGCCTATCAGTATGTTCCTGTAGGCTTGTACTAAATATAATTATGTCGTCCAAGTATACAGCGCAAATTTCGTTTTGGTAACCCCTTAGGATATTATCCATTACCCTCTGGAACGTCGCGGGAGCATTCCGGAGCCCAAAAGGCATTCTTAAAAATTCAAAATGTCCGTTTTCCGTGTTAAATGCTGTTTTTGGGGTGTCTTCTTCAGACAATTCGATCTGGTGGAATCCAGAAGCTAAATCTAGAGTAGTAAAATATTGGCAACGCCTTAATTTATCGAGCAAATCACTGATATTTGGGAGGGGATACCGATCCCCAATGGTTTTTTGGTTTAATTTTCTAAAATCGCACACAATTCTCCATTTTCTTTGCCCCGAGGCATCAATTTTTTTTGGTACTACCCATATTGGAGAAGACCAGGGTGAATGAGATGGTTTTATAATATTTTGATCGAGCATTTTTTGAATTTGATTTTGAACCTCTTTTTTATGAATTTCAGGATATCGATAGGACTTTGTATAAATCGGTATTTCATCGGACGTTTTAATATTATGTTTTATTTTACTTGTAAAGGTTAATTGGTTACCTTCAATGTGGAAAATATCAGAATATTCTTTAATTACCCCTAAAATAGCCTTGCATTCCTCAGGATTCATATGATCTGTTCTTATTTTAGAGATATCAAATTTCACCTTTTCGGTATTAAAGTTATTATAGTTATTACATTGTTCTGTTTGAATTTCGAAGTTATTGAGATCAATTACGTCACACGGTACCGATATTTCGATTGTTTTCGGTGTTTCGGACGAGTTTAGGATTGAGCAAATGGCATGACTATTATTTACCGTGGTTATGCATTCTGGAATTTCTAATTCGCCGATTTTTGTATAAGGAATTAAAATATCGCCGTTTTGGATACCATCGACTCTAAATTTCACAATTTGTTCGCATCTCGGCTGCACCGTGATACAATTTGTCGAGACTGATAAGTCATAAAAAAGTAGTGGTATTTCCGTATTGTGTGTTATTAGAAGGTTTTTTTCTAAATCTATATTTGCATTAAGGAATGTTAAATTATCTATTCCCAACAACCCATCAAAATATTTATGAAAATTAAAAATATAAAATTTTAGCGGCTTGTGATCTGTTTTGAAAATTTTTGAGCATGGGATAGTAGTACTAAATTTTTCGACAGAACTCCCATGAGCGGTTGTGATTTTAAAAGGATCTTGTTGAATAAATTTTCGAAAAAATTTATTAGCGATATCGGGTTTTACGAAAGATTTAGTACTGCCAGTGTCAATTAACATTTTAAGGTTAAGTTCAGGATAAATAATATATGGTAATTTACTTTCAGTATTTGACAGATTCATAAGTTCTAGGTTGTGTATTCGGGACTCGAGGCCGATGCCTGAAAAAACTGCTCATTATCGGCAAAATCGTTGTCTTCAGGGTGTTCAATAGAAGGTTGAGCGTTTAATTCTTCGTATTGATTTTCAATTTCATATTGATTACTAGTATTGCTTTGATCGTCAATGTTAAAGAGTTCTTCAACAATAAATTTTGGTTGATTTTGATTGGTTGTAAAATTTTGTCGGAAATTTTGTGTTCCATTTTGAGAAAAACTATTTTGTGGTCTAAGGGTGTTTCTTGTTGATACTGTCATGGGACTAGGTTTTGGAAAATTAGTATTTTGGTTAGGCCTAAAAACGTTAGGTCTCTGTCCCAAATTTGTATTAAAATGAGGTTGGTTGTTATAATTTGGAAATTTTTGTGTGTACATAGATGAATTTTGGGTATTATTCGGAAAGTTTGTTATTTGAAATGGGGCTACTGGTCTAGGTTTAAATTGATTTACTATTTTGTTATTTTTATTCTGGGGAAATTTTATTTTTTGTAAATTGGTCGAAATAGTTTCAATTTGGAAATCATTCGTTAGCATACTTAAAGCGGTATTAAGGTTATCCGGGTTTTTAGTGCGCATTAATGACCCCACAGGCTCTTTTAACCCACGTAATAAAACCCTAAGTGCTAGATTACGACAGTATTGAGACAATATTGGAGCCTCAGTTGCATTAAAATGAGTTGAAATAAATGAAATTTGTAGATGTAATAATTGTTGCACTTTATTGTAAAAATCAAAATGGCTCTCATTTTCCTGTTTCAATTCTGTCATTTCTATATTTAATGTGTAAATATCACGCTTGTCAGCGTAAGCATTGAGAAGCGCTAATTTTAAATCATTCCAAGTGTTTATTAAACATGAAGATATATTGAGGGCGGCCTCGCCTTTAATTTTAGCTAAAATACTTGACATTAAATATTCATTTTGGAAATCTGTTAAATCATTGTTGTTATAAAATTTTGCTACTAATTTTTCACAAATACTTATAAATCGCGGCAAAAGTTCTGTTTCACCGTGAAATTCTGGGATCATACCCAGATATTCTGGTTTTAAAGACATATTTAAATTACAGTTTTTAGAATTATGATTTACAAAAATACGCCTTTTTGGCTTAGGTTTTTGTTTCAAGGGGGATCTTGTGCGATACAAGTTAGCAATTGAGTCTGAATCAGAATCTGTACTTGTGTCTGAGTAATCAGAGAAACTTGTTTTTTTTGAAAGGTTTAAAGACCCTCTAAATGACATAAATTACTTACAGTAGTACCAGTATCTTGTCCATATGCTTGGATTGTTGCTTAGATCTCCGATGTGCTTCGAGGATTTAGCCCCAAGATGCTGCTTCTCGTTAGGCTACTCAATTCACCCAACTATACCACTGTGAAACGAGTTTGCGGAACGCGACGAAAAGTCTAAAATTTCGCGAAACTCCCGAAAAATGTTCTTTACTCAATAAATCGTAGAAACGAACCGGACTTATGTGCTTAAGGCCGTTTGAGTATCCTACTAATGCGACTGCGCCAGTTAACTAATTAACTTCTCGAGACAAGTTTTTAAAAAACAAATTTTTATTTTAAAAGACAAGTTTTACGTTACAGAATTAAATTCAGACTGATTGATTTTACAAACGATTCATTTTAATTTTCTATTATGTTTATGTTGAAAAACTGCTGACGGTGCCGGTCACTGTCCTCTTCATCCATTGCATGTTCATGTTGTTATTAAAGCCGGGTAATGGTATAATAAGTTAATGATGTTTATGGATCATTGGGTCCATAACTTGTATACAAAAAATATTTTGATTTGCTCCCCTGGTTACGAAATTATGATTTAGGTCATAAAACACAAAAAATACTTTACTATTTAATTTCAACTTATTTATCGTCTGTCGCGCTTTAAAAGATGTTTAAAATGTCTCCCTTCAACTTCCAAACACTTTGTCACTTTTTTTCAGAATAAATATCGTACCCGTTGTAACATTTTAAGCCTCACTAATAAGCATGCAAAGCGGATTCGGTATTTCATATCATCTAAAGTTGTAGGTGTAGCCGCCATCACTTTATCATTTATAAAATAAAAAATAAATAAAGGAAAAGTACAAATCCGGGGACCTAGCAGGCCGTTTACCAAACCAGCTCGATTTATCCACCTTTTTTCAAACAATTCGTTCAACTTATTACGGGCCTGTATCACATAATGCGGTGGAGCTTGGTCCTATTGAAACCACACGTCAGAACTTCTGTTTTGGTTTAATAATTCGGGTAATTGGTTTTTAAAAGAATTTCGTAACCAGGGGAGCAAATCAAAAGATTTTTTGTATACGTACGTAGTTTTTAGTAGGTTCGTATTTACCAAAAAAAAAGTACATTGTCTCATTTAAAATTTCAAAGTTACCCCCTACCCCTCAAAACGGAGAAGGGGGGTAGACGTCAAAAATATGTTTAAATATGTCCCGCCATCTAAAATTTCAAGAAAATATTTTGAACCGTTTTCGAGGTATCGCCTTGTAACACTTAAAAAAACTCACCCTGTATACGACTTATATGCATCACAAGTCGATATAACGCTTTCAGCTCTGAAAGATACTTTGAAGGAACGAGGTGTTTTGGAAATAGGTCTCAGGTCATTGTCAGCGCTCATTAAAATCTTAAGATTTCGTTATAGAAAGGACTACAACAGAAGATATTTGTGCGAACTACCAAGAATTGCAAGCAAACGAATAAAGTTTCTGAAAAAATATGTTGAAAATTATGAATCAAAGTTTAGAGAAGCAGTTTTTTTAGATGAAACTTGGGTGGGTCTGGTGGAAGTGGGTCTAAATCATGGCAGGACGACTCAGTGAAATCAGTAAAACGAAAAAAAGGTTATGGCTCGGGAAAACGTTACATAGTATTAACATGCTGGCTCATCTACTGGTTTTATAAAGGATGCGAGTTTAATTTTTTCATCTAAATCAAAGAGTGTCGACTACCATGATCATATGAATTGTGAGCTTTTTGAAAAGTGGGCTACAGAAAAGCTGATACCAAATTTGGTTGAACCATCCCTAATTGTGCTAGACAATGCATCTTATCATTCTCGGATAATAAATAAACAGCCAAATTCATGATGAAAAAAAAAGACGTCTTTCAGTGGTTAGTTCAGGAAAATGAGAATCCATCACCTGATTTAATAAAATCTGAACTATTAATGAAAGCAAAAACTATTAAAAAACCTAACATATATATTGTTATGAAAAGAAAAGAAAAACACAAAGTCTTCCTTCACAAAATTTAATAGAATAAAAAACTCTAGTTTGAAAGGTCTCTACATGTTTCGAATGTAGAAACGTTCATCATCAGGAGACATAAATCTATTTTATGCTGATGTTGTTAGCAAAAGAGAAAATTAGAACCCTAATGAAGCTTTTATGGACGTAAAAATTTTAGAAGAAAAATTTTAAATGTAGAAGAAACATGATATGAAAAAATTTGACAATGGTTGAACACTGAGCATTCAAAAACGTTGTTAAAGTAGGCTTAAACCAACCAAACTAAATGGAGAAGAAGAGAAAAGAAAAAACCTTTCTAAAAAGGTGTCGAAAATTATTTAGTTTTAATTCTTGAAATTTTTGAAAAACATATCCAACATAAGCAACACATTATGAGGATAGAAGTGCAGTAGCACAATAATGTTGTTAGGTAAACGTAAAGTTTTTTGGGGTACTGAGGATTAAACAAACATTCACGTTTCTCCAGCACGTGGAGGTGAAGAACCTTTTGACTTTTGATGTATAAAAATGTTTAATTTTTTAACTTTTGGTTTCAAATTAATCGTTCGTGGGGTTACTGAGGTTTAATCCCCAGTACCCCAAAAAACTTTACGTTTACCTAACAACATTATTGTGCTACTGCACTTCTACCCTCATAATGTGTTGCTTATGCTGGATATGTTTTTCAAAAATTTCAAGAATTAAAACTAAATGATTTTCGACACCTTCTTAGAAAGGTTTTTTTTTTCTCTTCTTCTCCATTTAGTTTGGTTGGTTTAAGCCTACTTTAACAACGTTTCTGATTGCTCAGTGTTCAACCATTGTCAAATTTTTTCATACCATGTTTCTTCTACATTTAAAATGTTTTTTCTAAAATTTTTACGTCCATAAAAGCTCCATTAGGGTTCTAATTTTCTCTTTTGCTAACAACATCAGCATAAAATAGATTTCTGTCTCCTGATGATGAACGTTTCTACGTTCGAAACATGTAGAGACCTTTGAAAGTAGAGTTTTTTATTCTACTAAATTTTGTGGAGGAAGACTTTGTGTTTTTATTTCCTTTTCATACTTTCAACTTCACTTTGTATGGACTATTTCTTCAAATTATATGTTGATAAAATTTTGCGAGAACATGGTCATGAGGTTTTGCGGTTACCACCGTACCATTGCCAATTTAATGCCATAGAGCTAATTTGGGCAGGCGCAAAATCGTTCTATAAAAAAAATTTTGGTAATGGTCTAAGTTCAGATAAGGTAGAAGAAGTATAAAAAAATTTTCTAGCACACATTACAGGGGACTACCGGAGGGAAGCTGTAGAACATACAGAAAAAATATTCTGGACTGGCGGAACAGAGAAAAAGTATTGGATGTTCAAGTGAAACCACTTATTATTTCATACGTAGAAGATGGTGAAAGTACTACTGAAGATGAATTTGATGAATCAGAATTTGAAGAGTTTTGAAGCTATGTTTTTCTTTAAAAATGCCCCACATAAATTACTGGTCGATGGTGGCCTTAAAGTTAGTTTAGACACTTCTTATATTTTATCTTGACCAGACTTGGAATTTTTTTTTGCCTTTTCTTCATTGGTATACTTCTACTACTTTCATGGACAATCCTCTGTGTAGGTCTTAAACTTAGTTTAAGATCTTCCAAGACTTTCTGTGTAATAGATTTGTGATTTGATAACTCGCCGGTTTTAGTAGCTTCTTCTTGTTAATTTTTGAATTAACCTATTAAATTGGGAACATTTTGTTTAGACTGATATTACCGAGAATATTACACAACAAACATTTAGCCAATGTATAATTTAGGTTTAATTTTTTTGATATTTAATATATAATTATTATCTTCTGTGAATTAAACTAAAATTTGTTTAATTTATCTAAAGTTATATTTACTTTGTTTCTTTTAATTACAAATGATTAAAAAAACTATAATAATTATTAAAAAGAGATAGGTATCAAAAGTTGATATTACATGCAACCTTTTGCCACAATACGAATGCACCTTTGTGACATTAATTTTATTTTAAAGAAATAGTCCATACTTAAAGTGGAGTTAAAAGTATAAATAGGAAAGAAAAACACAAAGTCTTCCTCCACAAAATTTAATAGAATAAGGATTCTTAAGTTAAAGGTCTCTACATGTTTCGAACATAAAAATGTTCATCATCAGGATACAGAAAAGGTATATTGCTGATGGTTTTAGCAAGAGAGAAAATAATAAGTGGTAGGCATAAAACCTTAATGGATCTTTTATGGTATCAAAAGACGTATTGTTGAAATTACTTTATGTAATGATATAAAATGAAAATAGTTAATACATACAGAGTATGTGAAAAAGTCAATTAAAGGGGGTCTCGAGCAACCAAAAAGAGGAACGTGGAGTTAGAAAATTCTTCAAAAAGAAGATGTCAAGAAGGTTATTTTATTAAAAACTTTTCTTGTAGAAATGTGGAAAAAAATAAACTTTATGTATAAAACTTATGGAAAGTAGGCAACATGTATCAAAATCTGTAAAATAAAATAAGAAGAAAAATGAAAAAAGAGTTTTTTGTGAAAGTAAAGAGTACTTATCAAGGAGAGTTGTTTGGGGCACTGAAATTTATGGTCCAGTAACCCCAACATGTGGTAATTTTAAATTAATAAAACTAAATTCAAATTGAAACATTTTACAAAAATAGAAAATTAAAAGTTCAACTTTTCACGTGCTTCGACGAAATAAAAATGGAGTGACAGATGACAAGACAGATGAAATAGCGGTAAGTTTAAATCAACATAATGTACGAGAGGAAACTCTGAGAGGAAAAGCTCAATTAAGATTGTGTTAATATAATAATAATCTAACAACCTAGAATAAATATTAAAATTTTTTTAAGCTAAGAAAGTAAATAATCTATGTTGAGGAAAAATTGTTTAGATGGTTAAAGAGATAGTGTCCTAAATTTTGTGTGTGGCCCGTGACTATTCCGTCCGTAATCAATAAAATTAGTAATAAATATCTGTTATAATGTAAGTAAAATTTTTAATTTTTTTATTTGTTATGATAGATTGAATAAAGTGTAGAGAAATGAGTTAGAAAGGAAAATTTGACAGATTTGTTAATGAGAAGATGTATAAAAGATGAAAAGGAAATTATTAAAGCGGCTAAAACATTATTATGGAAGGATTCTGCAATGTATGTTATGCCATCTATGAACGTAAAACAAAAATATCTTTGGTAGGTAATGAAGATTAGTTAAGTGGTGTCTATATGAAAATAGTGGTGATAGTTTTAGTGGTATTGGATAAGTGAAAACATGAAAAGGTATTTTTTGAGAATGTGATTAAAAGAAAAAATCAAAGAACGATAGAATAAGAGAAGGGAGAAGTGAGAATTATTTATTTATATTTATTAAAGTTGAGGGTATTAAAGAAGTTTGGAGAACTGTGTTGTAATTGATCATTTAGGCAAAAGAGATTGTTATTGTTTAAAGTCTTATTAATTTCAAGAATTTCCAAAAGGTCTAGCTTGTTTCCCTTGCTGCAAAAATGTAACAATTTAGTATTAGAATCAGAAATGAAAGTATGATTATTTGAAACAATATGTCTAGAGAAATTAGATTTTATCTTTGAAGGGGATAGATTTTGATTGTGGGCCTTCTCAATTTCTTTACAATGTTCTTTGATTCTAGTAGAAAATTTACGTCCTGTTTGGCCAATATAACTTGCTGTACATCCCTCAGTTGAGCAGTTAATACTGTACACACCAGATCTGTCAGAGACAGGGATAGGATCTATGAACTTTTTTAGAGAGTATGCAGTTTTAAATACGATATTGATATTAAAAGGTTTGAAAACATTTTTATCATTAATTTTATTATTATCCATAATGAACTTTTGAAATTGGCGGAAAAAGGAAATATCTTTCTTTTGATATACCTAATTAAAATACATTGGTATTTGTTCACTACTACCTAGCTTACTGCGTCAAGTATATAGGATTTTATATCTTTTTTGGACTTGTGACTTGTCTATAAAAGTCTAAACATGGATATTGTATGTATTGGCACCAACGAAATAAGAATACAAAGGAAGTAGGATTTTGCATAAATCGCCTAACAAACCGACCGACGGAAGTCGGCAATTTTGAGACACCACAATATGACTCCATGTTTGTTTTGGTGTTTGACCGTGGTTGACAGGTCGAGCTGTGATTTCTGCTTTCTTGGCCGTTTTTGAGTTATTTTGCATTTTAATTAGTTAACCACCATATTTAACGAATACTAGTAAACATATAATTACTTTCGTGTGACAGTGGAGTATACTTTTAGCGCTGGACAGCGATTAAAACATTTTAATTAGTTGTTATTCTGGGTTAATTAATAAGCTTTAAATATGGTTAGTTGTGCTGCTTGTGGGTGCTCCCAAACGCTATGAAGTAAAAAACTGGGCATTACATTTCATCGGTAAGTTTATGTTTAGATATATAAACTTTTTTAATCTGTATAGAAAAAAAAATATTTTAATTTAATATCAAAATACACATAACCTCCGAACCTCGCATGTCATTCATGGGCGTTCGTCTTATAAAACCAGAAAAATATTATTTATTTATTAATTGACTGGGTTACCCCATTTCTACAAAAAAGCAAATTAAAAACACTTATTGGTTTTTAGTTTTCCAAATAATTACCTAAGAAAAAAGGCGTCGTTGAAAATTGTAAACCGAAGTGATTGGGATCCTACACGAAATACAGTTCTTTGCTAGAAGCATTTTCCTGAAGATTGCTTTGACAGAACCTCAAGATTGAAAGTTAGATTGGTCCCAACTGCAGTAGTGCCTACTTTTGAAGTAGCCAGGTTAAAAAATGTAAGTTTTGAAACTATTGTATCGGGTCATTACATAATATATTGAAAAATATGTAGGTAGGTACTTAAGAATATATGAATACAAATAATTCTGCATTATTTATGCTTCTGAGGAAGCTGCTTTGTCACTTTTTCATAAATTATGTATCGATAAAAGTTTTTAGATGTTTTATTGGTTTAATCTACTTTTAAAATTTTAAACCCATGGATAAAGAATGTAATAAAATATGGAAGTGTAGGTACGATAAACAAAGAAATTCATATTTAAAGACTGAAGACAATGATGTTTCTAGAATGATAGAAACGTTTTCTCAATATTCACCTGAGGACGACTGGAGATACCATTGATTAAAAAAATAAATTCAAAGCAAGTCCCAAACCTTCTATCATTTAAAGAAATTCATATCAAAATATAAAAAAAAATTTTACAAAGAGAGTTAGTATCACGTTATAGTTACTTTTGTGTCATTTGGTAAAGGTGCCAAACAAATAATTAAAAAACTTATATTTTTTTGGCAGGTACGTTCCTATGCAATATCTTATAAGACACCCTGTCAAAACCTGCCTGAAGATAATTATCCTACTGTGAATCTAACTGGAACACCTTCTGGTTACAACATATATTGGACATGGCTCTTCCAGGATATGCCTCTTCCAGGACATGGTTCTTCCAGGACATTTTACTATCCAACAACACACCTAAGATTTTAGTATATTCCTTTAATCTTATATGACAATCATTAATGGTTACTGTTTCCGGATTCTCCAAAGTGTATGGGTTAGTCTTAAACAAGGTGATAACGGTCTTTGATTTATTTAGTATCAGTTTATCTTTAGAAAACCAATAATTATTTACTTCAATCATAAATTGTTAAATATGTTGCTCGAGAAGCTCATGGTCTTTATATGCTAGGATTTATAATAAGAACTTGTAAATACTTTAAAAATGTTAACGCCATAATAACTTTATATAAATCCCTGGTAGCTACAAAACTTTAGCATGCATGCACTATTTGGGATCCTCAGTATGCCAATAAGATTGCTCTTTCAAAATCTATTCAGCGTAAATTTAAAAAATTTTTGTACTACAAGTCATTTTCAGTTTATCCGCCAAGAGGTACAGATCAAGGGCTTTTGTGTAATTTGTTTAATATCCCTTCTTTAAGACTATTGTGTATAGAAGCAAGAATTATTTTCTTATATAAAATATTTAGAGACAAAATAGATAATAAAGAGTTCTTAGGACTGCTTCCGTTTAGAATAGGCTTAGTCAATACTAGATCCGCACATGTATTTTATATTCCTACACCGAGGACAAATCTATACAAAAACTCACCACTGTGACTGTGCTCTATTTTAATAAATATTGTGGAGACATTGACATATAAAATTTAAACTATCAAAAATTAAAATTAAGGAATGAACTGCTTGGGTAAATGCTAATTGAATATTTATTATAGCTTAGGATAGCTTTTAGAAATGGGGTTTATGTATCTATAATTAACTTGTTAAGTTGTTGATACTACAAATAAATAAAATGTTTGTATTATCTGCATAGTTTGTCATTTGACAATTTTCTTGTATACTAGAAATCTCATTAATATTATTTAGGTACATATTATAATAAACAGGACTATATTATATTATATTTTATTATTTTCTTGTGATTTGGTTCATGAAGAAAGAGTAAGGTTTTTTTAAAATTTTATTTTTTAACGTAGACGTTTTGGCAATAATTTTGCCGATTATCTGAAACAATTTGTCTTCTGCAATTTTTTTTTAATGTATAATAACAGGTTTTTTTTAGTTATTTAACCAGATATTTACATTACCCTTTCACCTCCGTTACCTTATTTAAATAAATAATTAAAAGAAATAGTTGTATTGTTTTATTACACCAACCTTACCGTATCTTATAGCTATACATGAATCTAAATATTTTTTTTTCTTTTCTTCGCTAAATAAAATTTCATTAATCATTTTGTTATTACCATTTTAATGATACGCCACAGGTAAACCGGAAACGCGCGTGCGTTAAATGTTGCCGCCATCAGACCCCATCCCGGACAACTGTCAATCTACCATACCCTACTTCCTTTGTATTCTTATTTCGTTGATTGGCACCAATAAGTTATTTGTACCTATTTGCAATAATATATACCTATACATCAGTTTAGTTAAAATAAATGTACACAAAAATATTCAAAATTATATACAATGTAAAATGCAGACAAATTCTGATGTTCGAATTTTTATTTATTAAACAATCACCCCTATTTACGGACCAACATTTGATTCCCAAGGGTGGTCGCTAGTCATAGGTTTTTCTGTAGGTATATTGTTTATCTAATTTTCCATCAATTTAGTTATTAACTTTTTGAAATATAAATTACTATTTTGTCAACCGTGTGCAACAACACGAACGCACCCCTGGGAAATTAATTTTGGAGCGAGACTCGGAGTGCGTTCAGAAACGGCATAAGCCAAACCAAAACCAACTTTACCCCTACCCCACCGAAAAGCCAATGTTAGCAGAACTTGTTGTGAATGACAAAAGCCACTTGTCCAAAATAAAGAAGTGTCAACGAACTTTTTGGGATTATGAATGTAATTATCTGTTGTTGGTAATTGTAATGCAACTCGCTTGTCTATGATTGTAATCACTAAAGTATTTCTCTACAATTGTAATTAAGTTTTTGGTTGATTAGCGTTATGATCTTAGTTTGGTTACAGAATTTTTTTAATGATACCGAGAAAATTTGTATTTAGGTGCTGCAGTGGCAATAAACAAAAGCATTCCACCAGGAATCCAAAATTATGTTGAACAGGTAGCTTCAAAATACAATGATGTTGAATTTAAAGAAAAAACTGTTATCTTCTAAAATGTACATCTCCCCTTCGACTGCTGATAAATGCACATTAATAACTGCCATTTTTTCCAAAATATTTTGCAACTGTCGCCGTGATGTGAACAGATTTTAAAATTTAAACCTTAAAAAATTTCCAACCAATCATAACTCGTATAGCCACTTTCGGACGCTCTCCGAGGTGCCTCCAATTCTTACACTACTCGGCGATTCGTGAACGCTAAACGCTGATCATTTGTGACAAGCTGCGGTTTATTTAGAACGCGTAAAGTCATTTGTAGCTTGGCTTAAGCCGTTTCTGAACGCACTCCCGTCACTGTTATTATGTCATTTTTATTATGACTGATAGTTTCAAATTGATTGTTAACCTATTAACATTCAATTTTATGGAAAATCAGCTGTCCATGACTGAGTTCAGAAACGGCTTAAGCCAAACCAAAACTAACTTTACCCCTACCCCACCGAAAAGCCAAATTTAGTAGAACTTTTTCTGAATGACAAAAGCCCGTTGTCAAAAATAAGAAGTGTCAACGAATACCCTAAAATCCTAAAAATCTATATTAAAAAAAAAATTGGGATTATGGATATAATTATCTGTTATTGTTGATGTTGGTAATTGTAATCACTAAAGTAATTATCTACGATTGTAATTAGGTTTTTGGTTAATTAGCGTTATGATGTTAGTGTGGTTGGTTACAGAATTTTTTTTAATGATACTGATACTGAATCAGATGATGATGATGAAATAGAAAATTTGTATTAAGGAGCTGCAGTGGCAATAAACAAAAGCATACCACCAAGAATCCAAAATTATGTGGAACAGGTAGCTTCAAAATACAATGATGTTGAATTTAAAGAAATTTCCGTTTAAGTAGAGGAGCTTTTCATCTTACTGTACAAAAATTATTACAGATTTATATCGCTGTCGACGTGACAGCTTTTAAAATCTAAACCTTAAAAAATTTCCAACCAATCATAACTCGTATAGCCACTTTCGGACGCTCTCCGAGGTGCCTCCAAATCTTACACTACTCCGGCGATTCGTGAACGCTAAACGCTGATCATTTGTGACAAGCTGCGGCTTATTTAGAACGCGTAAAGTAATTTCTAGCTTGGCTTAAGCCGTTTATGAACGCACTCCAGATGCCGCCATATTGGTTTTTATATTTTGAAACATTTTTGAACCTCTAATTCAACTGATTTGATTCAGGAGGTTACGTGCGCCTAGTTAACTGGAAGCTGACTTTACTACAATCAGATACATTTTGGAAAAATGTTCCAAAATAATTGTTTATATCATTAGAATCAGATAAAGTTTTTGGAATAGAAACATTCCTATTAGAAGTTATATTAATGATCTTTAAGGCGGTCTAAGTTTTAGGACTATTTTTTCCCAACATAATGAATCTAAATATTCTTTTTTTTGGTAAGCCATTCGGCATTCCTCCTTGATTATACGTATTTAATACATACCATCATTATAAAATTGGCAAACAGATATGACATTCTTACTAGGACATCAATTTCTTGATCCATAATACGTTGAATTTTGTCAGTCACATGTTCTTCTTCATTTTCGTAACCAGATCGTTCCTGAAATTAACAGGAAATATTTTTCTTTTAATAATGTATAATTGATATTTTTAAAATTTCGAAAAGCATTTTTGGAAATTTAATAATAAGGAATAAGTAATAGTTATTTGTGTATATAGTAACAAAAGTAATACATTCTCGGATGACAGTGAGAAATTGATCAAGCAAAGCACTGGAGTCCAAGAATGTACTTTCTGTGACGAGGGGCACACATTATATTTTCTACAATCGCATATTTATTCCATTATATATTTATATTTAAACCTTTAAACTGTTTGTTTTTGTCACCTGTATAAAATCCGTTGCCCTACAACCACTGCTTGTTGTAAAAATGTAATGTTATTAGATATATAAAAAAGCGTTGTACACATGGAGAGCGAGGAAAAATTCATATCTGGAACATCTCCGGAATTAGTGGAGGCTGCGGAAATGTAACGAGGAATCAGGTGCCAAAGATATCAGTTATGAAGTATAAATTAGCCTACAAGTGTTTCATGAAGTATTGACTCGATAGAAGAGCTTAATCAAGATCGGAAAATATAGTAGTTGCATATTTCGCACACCTTGCAACAACTATGTTGTGGTTCAACTATTCCATGCTGAAGGTGACCTCAAATGCAAAAGAAGATGTTGATATCTCGAAATACCTTAATAAAAAGGCAGTCAGATGGTTATAAAGACAAAAAATACAAAGTTTTATCGAAAGAAAATATACATAAATTTATATTAAACGAACTAGATGGTATTGTAACGAAGTTACTATATTTTTCGGGGTTTTTAATATTTTTACCGAATTGTTTTATAGTTCTAAACGGTTAGGATGCGTGTCCAAAATTACTTTCTTATTGTTCTTGCTACAACGTTCATTCTTGTATGTAAATAATCCATTTAATTTACACTGTTTAAATCTATTAAATTTTCCGTCGCGAACCACCGGGAAAATACTTTTCATCATTTGCTGGCCACGCCCGTTACTGCTGCTAAGCGCGTACATTACCCCCGGATGCCTCCGCAGTGCTGCCACTCTCTTGCTAACCAATATCGGCAGATGTCAAAAAATATATCGGTAGATTGCGGTCTAAAATCGGTAGCTAGCGGATTGCGCCTCCACTATTATGTTTTTAAATAAATAAAGACTGAAAAACAGTTTTATTTTTGTTAACATTTTATTTTGCTCTATTTTTTAGTCTCAATACCTTTTAAGGTCTCAAACATTCATTTTTAAAATTACGTCCTTACTTATATTAAAATTGTAACAATTATCACTACCTAAATATTGCCTTGTATGAATTAATCCTGTAACTGTCTTCGTGCTTAAAGAATTTCTCTGTTTAGTTTTCATTAAATTAATTTCTGAGAACCTCCTTTTAACATTGCTAACTATATAGGATTGTTTTTGGAGATGTTCTTAAACAAACTAGGGAGGGGCAATTGAGTATTTACTATGAGCTCATGGCTCAGAGGATAAATCGTATAATAATTTAAATATATATGAGTATTTTTAAAAACTTAGATAAATCGGGAGATTTCACACTAAAATCGGTAGATCGGTAGATCTATTGAAAAATCGGTAGACGTGGCAGCACTGTGCCTCCGCGCGAGACCGAGGCGCGTACGGTACCTCTAGATATACGACATACGACCGTCACGTGTCAATAATTTAAACTCGGGAGCTCCGTATTTTCAGGCAGAACTCAGCATACATTAATTGTAACCCTATGCCGACCAATCACAAACAGCGTGCTTCGGGACTCATCGAGGCAGCATTGCATCGTGGAGACTCGGTGTCTCGCCACTTGGCTTGCTTTTATGCTTTTGGCGCTAAATGAGCAACAAGCTTGGTTACTGTTTGGTTTTGTTCAGATTTTGTAGAGCTTTTTGTGATTTTTTAGATTAGTGTTAGAGTGCAAATTGCCCACAGAATTCTAAAACGGAAATTTTTATTGCTATAACCTTTTTTTGTAACAGATAACAGCAATGTATTTAGATAGGTATGTTTTTAATGCCCAAAATTTAAATTTATTAGGTATACGTTTTATATTTTGTAAGGTAGAACTAACTTGTGAAGCTTGCCAGAAGAAATTTGCCAGTGTGTCTGCAAGAAATTGGCATCTGAAGAACTTCCATCCGATGATAATTAAAAATGATAAAAATGAACATATCTTGTGCCCAATGTGTCCAGAAGAAGAGAAGTTATCGTCCCACAGCAACCTTAGAAGGCATTTAAACAAAGTTCAGGAAGTAAATTGTAAAGAGTCTTCTTATATATATATATATATTGATACTGGGTAAGCTGTGACTTCCGGTACGTTCAACAGGAGACCTGACGTCCAGGTGATCACGTGTAGATATCAGAAAAATAAGTTCATATATGCCGGGGGGGAAACCCCTACAATAGGTGTATCAATAGAGGGGAAACAAATTATCTTTTTAAAAATTTTCCATATAAAGGTGCATATACAAGGTATAAAGTGACTTCCTCGCCATATATGGTTATATATGCAAATTGTAGTTATGAATAATAAGTAATGACTTCGTACAGTATTGCCACACTTCTGGAAGTCAGTAGACGACTTACATTTAAATTTTTATATATCAGGGTACATTTATTTATTGTAGCCTAAATAGAAGCGCTAGTATTGACTTGTATTGCTGCGAAAGTGTTACTTTTCCTATTTATTTTCAAAAACACTTTTCCGAAATTTTAAAGTCACTTCTAACACAATAAATATATTTTTTAATTTTTTCTATTTTTATGACAGATATGATGTATACACGACAAGACCAAATTTAATTTAACAATTTAGTTGTTAAGGACGCAAAACCAGTTTTTCGAGTTTTTTTTTTGAAAGAGTGAACTTACCAGGTGAAATTGATTAATAAATATAACTTTGCTCATTTGACAAAAAATAAACAAAATATCTGTCAGTTTTAACGGTTAGGTGGTTTTAACCGCGTTTTTCTGCTGTTTTTCAGGGTTTGGAGAAGACTTATCTGGAGCAAAGAGTCCGTCGTTGCATTTTGCACTTATAGAACTGTATTAAAAACAACCGATTTTGTATTCTGTCAAATTGCAACAATACTAAAACGAGAAATTTCCAACAACCAAATTTCAAATTAAAAAAATTATTAATGTGGACCAATGCCTTCTGAAAGGAGTGAAACGGAATAATCGTCTCGGTCTATTTCTTAAAATTTAAATGGCCATGATGTGGACATAATAGCAGGACTTTGGTGCATATGAGTTAAAGCATCATAAACTCGGCTGTTGCAACAACCATTCAAACATGCAGGGCGAAAATGCATAGGTGCGGATCGGCCTTAACATTAAAAAATAAGGGACATATATTTTACTGAATCAACGTCACAGTTTTTTACTAGGTTTTTAAATTCTATATGAAATTTTAAGCATCTACATAATATACCTAGTTTGAGCTGTGATCATTTTAAAAACTATCAATGGTAATTCCTTTATAAGATATCCTGTATATAGTATACCTACCTACTATTTTACTTTGTCATAAAATGCGCAATGCGATTTTCTTTTCTTTTAATTAATATCGAGTTTATGCAATGTCACTATCAATATTTTTATTTTATAGTTTTTTTTAAATTTAAAATTACTTTTTATTCTTTATTGTTTTATTTTTAAATATAGCTAGTCTTTGGAGAATATTTTTTTTTTCTTGACGCGTCGTTGAATAAATAATATGTTTTGGAAGTAAAAAGTGTGTAGGTACCTTAAACCGACAACCGTACTTCACATTATTTTTGGGAATATTTATAACTTTACCACACACAGATACAGATGCCCAATGCCAAAATTCGACCCTTAGGCTTTAATGGTTGTTACTAGATAATATACTATACACAGTGTGTAAAAAGTTCCGGAACAGTCAATTATTTCAAAAATGGTGCACAATATAAAAAAACTTTCTGTATAAAAGTTGTTGGTCTTAAAGAAATTTATTAAACTAAGACCCTTGTAGTTGTGTTGCCCAAAAAGTCGTGGTAACCGAAACTTAATTTTTTTTTAATGAAATTACTCTTTTTTGATCGCAGTTTCTGATTCCTCTAAATTCTAAAAACAATTATGAAACATGTCATAATAATATGGCTAAACATATTAGTTTCAGAAATAATTTGAGTTGAAGCACATAAATGCGATAGGTACGATATTACCTACATTTTGCATTTTTATAAGCTGGTACTAGAATTTTTTGCGTCACTGTCAAAGTAAATTCTCAAAATGTCGCTCAGCGAAAGGGAACGTATAACTTTACTAATAATAAGAGGTTTTGGAGACCGACAAAAATCAGTTAGCGAGACAAACCAATTATTTAATACAACTTTTCCAACCCGAGAGCCTATATCAAAATCTACAATTGTGAGAACAGTTCAAAGGTTAGAGGAAACCGGGTGTTGCAGAGATAAGATTCGTTCCGGAAGACCAAAGTCGGCAACTAGTGATGAAAAAAAATTAGAGACATTACTTCATTTTGTTCAGAATCCACATTTGTCACTCAGAAAAGCTGCTACCCAAGTTGATGTTTGTTTTAAATCAATTGAGAATATTTTAAAAACCAGTAATTTTTCATCCTTATAAAATAACTCTTGTCCAGGAATTATCAGAAGACGATTTTGATCGTAGATTGGAATTTTGCGAAGTAATGATGCAAAAACATGAAGAAAATAACAATTTTTTGAATCAAATAGTTTTTACGGATGATGCAACATTCATGTTAAACGGGTCTCTCAATCGACATAATTGTCGTTACTGGGCTGATCAGAATCCACATTGGATGAGAGAAACACATACTCAACACCCCCAGAAAGTAAATGTGTGGGCTGGAATTATTGGCAACAGATTAGTGGGGCCTTTCTTTATAGAGGGAAATTTGAATGCCGAAATGTATCTCCACATGCTGCAAAATGAAATTGTGCTAGCAATAAACAATGAAGTAGGACCACTATTACGCAATACGTGGTTTCAGCAGGATGGAGCTCCTCCTCATTTTGGGCTAGCTGTTAGAAATTATTTAAACAACACTTTTCCTAACCGCTGGATAGGACGAAGAGGCCCCATAGAATGGCCTGCTAGGTCACCAGACTTAACGCCCCTTGATAATTTTCTTTGGGGATACCTTTGAGGACACCTATAAAATAAAGTGTTTGTGACAAAACCTGCAGATATGAATGAATTAAGAGGAAGAATTATTGAAAAATGTGCGTCTATTAAACAAGAAATGTTACAAAACGTCATCGACAAATTTTATCATAACCTAGCCCATTGTCAAACTGTGGGAGGAGGCCATTTTCAACATTTAATTAAATAACGACTTACACTTCATTTTATTTTTGTTCTTTTCAAGTTATTGTTAATTTTACTACTTGTATTTAATAATTTAGTTGTTATGAAAATTTTGACACAACTTGAGTGAGGTACCTTTAACACGAGTTTAATGTTTTTGTTTTTTTTTACCGTAAAACATTATGAGCCGACTCGAAACAATGCAAAATGTAGGTAATATCGTACCTATCGCATTTATGTGCTTCAACTCAAATTATTTCTGAAACTAATATGTTTAGCCATATGACATGTTTCATAATTGTTTTTTAGAATGTTTCGAGGAATCAGAAACTGCGATCAAAAAAGGGTCATTCCATTTAAAAAAAATGAAGCTTCTGTTACCACGACTTTTTGGGAAACCCTGTACAACTACAAGGTCTAGTTTAATAAATTTCTTTAAGACCAACAACTTTTATACAAAAAGTTTTTTTATATTGTGCATCATTTTTGAAATAATTTACTGTTCCGGGACTTTTTACACACTGTGTATACTGATAGAAACGAACAACCTCATCATAACTAATTTTCAAATTTATTGCATGCAAAAATTATAACATGTTGAAAAAAATCCTTTTTAAGGTAAGAAAATAATTATCCTTAATTAAAACCTTAGGCAAAAAATGTTTAACAAACAATTATTTTTTCGTTTTAAGTGCTTAATTTTTACTTTTATAACCGCCACGGTTCTGGTCATTTTGGTTTGTCTGCAGAATTCTTGAACATCCTTTGCAAAAGGATAAGTTAGCTTCGTAATGTGCAGGGCAAAGTGTTTCCTTAATAGGCTGATGTCTGTCTTTGACCAATCTAAAAATAAGTTTTGGTTATACTATACACCTATTTAACATATTTATCGAAATATATGTATATAAATCTGGAAAAACAGCAAATTTTCTGTTTTGAAACGGAAACTATTATTTATTGAATTTGTCAATTACTTATTTAACATTTTTATCAATATCACTTCTAACTTCAAAACATAAATAGGGTAAACTATTTTTTTGTGTCATATTTTGTGCTGAATATATCAGTTCTAGAAAATCATTACCCATTTTAAGACTAGGTAACATTGGTAACACACTGTAGGTCCCTATTGGATATACATTTAATTCATTATGGCTTAAGGTTTTAGTAATTTCACTTATGCATTAAAGTTTAACAATATTGTAAAGAAGGTAAAAACTTGCCTAGAGCACTAAAACCAGGGTTGTATATTTATACTGAAAGATAAATTATTAAGAAGTGGTCCCCCTCAGAACAAAAATAAGCGTATCATACCAAGTTTGATTGTTTAATAATATAAAATATTATTATAATTTTTAAATTCTTACAGTTCCTTACTCCTTTGGTTTTAACGTTATCCAATCTTGTCTCGTTGGTATGGTTTAAAAGTTTATGCGACAGTCGTTATCATTGTGAAAATTTTAATAATCTTGCCAATCGTTGATTTTAATCTAAAACATAAATAGTACCTAATTACTACTTTCATAGAGAATTTCTATTTTGTTCCCAGGGCCATAGTAATTTATATAAAATAATCGGATCATGAGTTACAGCGCATCAAAATTTGTAAAAGTTGTTTAAATAATTTCGCAACATATTGATAGTATCAAAAAATTTTGACAGTACAATAATATTACAAGGAGATTGCTTCTTACTTTCCTAGCAAGAAGAAAATTATTGTAATTAAAGAAAAATCGTAATTTAAATCAAAAACCGAAAAATACAGGAAGAAGCAGGAAATTTCCAGGGTGAGCCGACAGGCGAATCCGGCAATCCTGCAAGTCCTGTACTTTTCGAATATGTAACGTATATACAATCGTTTTTATCACCGAGATTGGGTCAGTAAAGTATGAGAGTTTTGATAATAGCATACAAAATGGTATCGTCTTAGACAGTTAAAAATTTGAATGTTTTATGCTGCCAATATTACTGACATTGGTTCAAAGTCCGAAAATAAAAAATATTGTTTATGTACTTACCTTTTGTTAAAACCATGTTAACTAATTACTGGGTTCTGGAATTCATCACATCATCAATTACAGTTTAGAACAAGTAATAACAAATACACTTTTAAAATGGGAAAAGTTCGTTAACGTAATTTCAAATAAATCTCGTTACACAATTCTTTCTGGGAAACTCAAAGATACGCGATGTTGCCTATATTTCGGAAGCCGTAAAATGCTATCTACATATCGGAAGTGACAACGTAAAGCCCGCAACTTTTGAAGAAAAGCGATACCAGCGCCAGCGGTATATACTGGAAGTAACACCCCCACTTTGGATATATGTAGCGTACCTTGTGGCTTCACACGAAAAATTTGACAATGGCCTTGGCTAACCCCTAAGATGATGTGGTGTGAAGGAAACAGGCGATTCGATGTGACTTCCGAATTTGGAAGTCATATCGTCATATATGAAGTCACAACGTCTGCTGCGCATACCACTTTTGAAGTCATTAAGTACTATGTGTATGTATATATATATATATAATATTTCAGTTCGGTTAAGTTCATTTCATTTTTACCATACGTATTTATACTTAGGTTCATATTATTGTTATTATAGTTATTTTAAATAATATATTGTTTTATTTGTTCTCTACTGTTTACAGCATTTACATACTATTTTTTTGTTTTATTGAATTATTTTCCTAGGTAATACCTAGGTAGTTATTATAAGGTTTAAAAAAAATATTTATATTGTTTTAATATAAATAAATTTAAACCGATAATTTAAGAACATGCCTAATCAGAAATATGACTAACCGAGATAAACAAATTATTCGAAATTTAAATTTTCGTACAGTGCAGAATCAAATAAATGGTGAATGCGCTGCAATATACAGAAGACTATTCCATCCCGATAATCATACTGCAATAGAAATTTAAATTTGGCGCCTTGGAAGCCACACCTACATGATTCTCATTGGTCGGCACAGGGTTACAATAATTAATGTATGCTGCTGAACTCGCGTTCTCATATATTTGTTACAGGTCGACACTCCAGCCACGACACCACAGCGAGCCGACCAGCACCGAACCCGACCGACCACCTCCGAGGCCAACCGACCATGCATATGCTGCGTTCGGTTTTACCATTTTAGTGTAGAGCGAGTAGAGCCAGAGCAGTGACCACGTGATATAAGGGCGCTCGGAGCACAAAGGAATAAACGAACGGTTTTTTAAATTTGTAATTGAACATAACCCTACACTTCATAAAAGTTGATTAATTTTTATTTTTCGTGCATTTATTTCTATTCTAAAATGAATTTAAATGTATTAAATGAAATTGCTAATGCTGGGCGATACTTATTAACATTTATGGTTTGTTTTCTTACTAAAAAGCGGTAGCGTGTTTTTAATAAAATAGAAAACAATTACATTTGTGAATTTGTGTGGTTAGGTATTACCAAAAAATGTTACGTCATCACAAGCACAAGAAATTATACCTTCCATTTCCCATTTCTTCCGCAAAAACTCCAATCGCTCGCTCCCTAAGCTCCGAGCTAATAGAGCTTGCTCCGCGCGCTCGAAAAAACATTAAACGAACGTGATCGAGCGTGCACCGAGCGCAATTTTGGAATAAACGAACGGTAAATGAGCGATTAGAGCGCACAGATGTGATAACCGAACGCAGCTATAGACTACAAGAAGAGCGGTTGCACACCGCAATGAAATCCGCGACGTTGCCAATTTAAAGATCATTTTACTTACTGCAAAACAGTTTGCGTGTACTATTGGGGGTCCACAATATGCCAATAAGCAATAACATTGACCTTTTGGAGTGTGTTATCCTCCGAGAGGTGTGAATCAAAAGCTTTTGTATAATTTGTTTGGTGTTTCGTCTTTAAGACTATTGCGCATAAAAACAGGCATTATTTTTTTTATATAATATATTAGTTATTAATAAAATTGATAACCAATTGCATTAATTCAATTATTATTATTATTATTATTATTACATAGTTCGTGTATGTAAGTATGCCTATACCTTTATCATATTATATAACCTATGTAAAAAATACCTAAGTAGTTTTTTTAAATTGTCTCAATTTAAAATCCAATAAAAATATATGAAACCTGAAGTTGTATTTTATTATTGCATTTATACTGTTTTACCCATTTGGTATTTATGACACTCGAAATATACATGTTTTAAAAATTATGAAGAATATTAACACAAAATAATAAATTGAGTAGGTACCTATAATTATTATGTGGACAGAGGACCTATAGCTACTAGCCACAGCATGGAAGTCCTAGCTCAGCGAGGGTATGAGGAAGTAGCATCAGTCTTAAACTTTTTAGATTAGTCAGATATTAAAGAGTTTGTTTTCACCGACAATTGTCCGAGCCAAAACTATAATTGGCAAATAATAGCTTTCTGCTTGCAAGTTGAAACTTATAAAGCAAAACCGGCTCGAAGATTGTATAAAAATTGAAAAGTAGCATTTAAATTTCCCGCAACCTAAGAAGAGTAGGAACGGCAACGTCGCGGATTTCAATGGGGTGTGCTCCTACTACAAGCCCGCCGTTTTCCCTCGACGCCTTCATCTGTAGTAGCATTGTTTCATTTATTTTGTCGTATATTTACTACACGTTCTGGTTAAATATTTACATGCGAACTCTGATGCACATAATTTTTATTTCTGTTCTCTCTCATGCTCATGTACACATACAGACCGCTGTCTCACACATACTTAATACTGTCTCTGTCACACACGTAAATACGGAAATTAGTTCTAGCTTATATAAATTCACTTTTATCTATAAAGGCCCGGGCGAAAATTGTGTCATATGCTGATGATACAGTAGCTATATTTTGCGAAAACTCCTGGAATGAAACAAAAATTGCCTGCCAACAGGGTATGGAAAAGATAAAAAATTGGCTAGATATGTATCAGCTCTCCTTAGAATGCAAGTAAAACTCATTATATAGCCTTTACCTTAACAGGAGTTAACAAACCTAACTTTTCTAGTATTAAAATAAATAATATGGTTGATGAAATCAAAGAAACAAATGAAATAAAATACCTGGGCGTAATTATTGACGAAAACTTAAAATGGAGTAATCATATAAATTATTTAACAAAGAAAGTACGAAAACTTATTTACAAATTTTATCAACTGCGTGAAACACTGTCTCGAAAATTATTAGTAACTATATACAAAACTCTAGCCGAATCACTCTTCCGCTATGGTATTCTAATATGGGGGGGAATGTATAAGAACTCACTACAAAAATTAAATATTACGCAAAATTACATATTAAAAATAATATATAAGAAGACTAGGCTGTTCCCTACTAACCTACTGTATACAGAAGAAATTTGTAATATAAGAACATTGTACTTTCATAGCATTTGTATATACGCCTTTAAAAACAATTGTTTCCAAAATTATACACTATCCTCATACGACACACGTAGTAATAAACTTAGGCTTTTACCTACTCTTAGATTTAACAGGAATATTAGCCATAGATTTATAAATTACACTTTACCTAAATCCTGCAATATCTTACCATTATATATTAAACAGATAAATAACCTAAAAGTATTCTCAAGACTGTCAAAAAAATTTATCTTTGAAAATTACCGTGAATTTGTGAAAATAATAGAAAATTGACCGTTTCATTTATTAGATATGTAGGTATATAATAATATCTTTATAATTTTCTTTTAGTTAGTTTATTATTTCACTCTTAGATTTAGTTTAGTAATTGCCTACTTACTTAGGTATAGCACAACATAAGTGTTTAATCACTTAGGTGCTACTTATAATATAAATGCATTTAAATTGAATTAATAATTAAGATAACTATTTGACTTATAGATCTAGTGTTTAGAATATAAATTTAATATGTATCAATGTATTTATAAGTAAATAAATAAATAAGTTCCTTACACTGTTTTACACACTGTTTTAATGCTAGAACGTGTACGTCCGCGAATTTAGTCAAAACTCGCGCATGCGTAGGGAAACCGACGTCCTACTAAACCGCTACGAATGGCTGGTCGTGCTCTCGCTCGCTTAAAACTCTTTATACCGACTTATTAACGTTAATTGTCAGCGCCCGTAATCGCAATTAGTTTACCGCACACCTGTCCGCAGATAGCATAATCCGACGCGTTCATTAAAGCGTTGTCGCAAGTCCACGTACCGCGTTACCTTTCTACTGACCGAATCTGATAAAGTTAACCTCAAACCTTCCTTGTGGCACGCGACCGCTTACCGCTACCGCCAAGACAACCATGACCGCTCTTGCGATTTTTTTAATTCTCACACACGCCTTGTCAAGAACGCCGATAACGTTAACATTAGGAACGCCGACGCGACCTCACTTCTATATAGGTACCGCAAGCATACACGCATACTTTCCTGCTCTTTCTTACTATATACCGTTATCAGCTTATGGCTGACCTACTCTGACATACTGTCAGAGTACCAAACTGCCAATTATTTAAATTTCTGATTTATTGTTTGGTTCGAAAATAAACTATGTTTCGAAACCGATTGTTTTATTTTTCTCCGACGAAAATGTTTCTTTCAGGACGCGTAAAAGGAGCAACAGATAGTCGCTAAATGCGTAGTTGACCCCTGGTTCAATTTTCCCCACTGTAACAAGCTACTTAGTGCATCGTGGGCCCCTTACCACATTAATCCAAGGGGTGGCGCCCGAGATAACGTTGGAAAAGTATTTTCCGTCATCCATCCTTAAATCCTATATATCTACCGAAATAAATAGCTTTATTCATATATTAATACTGCTCGGTAAATGGGCAGATATTGATATTGAAACTAAAAGCGACAAAACGATTTTTTATTCATATTTATATTAAATTCATTACAGTATACAGGGTTAGGAGAAATTACTAGAACGGTCGATTATTTCAAAATATACAGGAGTTTGCAAAAACGTGTTATATAAAAGTTGTAGGGCTTTTAAAAATCTACATATCCGTAATAAATTGGAATATACAGGTTCGTCCAAAAAGTTTTGAAGAATTAAAGTTATATTTTTTTAAATAGACCCCCCCCATATATTATCACCTGTTTTAATCGTTTAGTTAATTTATAACATTTTTTAATAACAATACGTTATGCCTACGTTTAATAGTTTCCTAGATATCAGGACATTTTGATCAGTTACAAAACACAAAATAAATTTCAATAAACAATTTAAGTTAACGTGTGAAAAAAAATGTTATAACAAGTCATAGAAAAACGGCTCTGTTTTTTAATAAATGTTCAAAATGGCCTCCATTTACTAACTGACAATGATATCGTCGCAAAAATGTCTTTGGGTGTTTAAAACCGTTTATCTTCTTATTCTCTCACTTTCATTTAAAATTTTAATTCTTAATTCTTTTAAATTATTGGTTTTGTTCCGATAAACATTGTTTTTCAGGTGACCCCAATAAAAGAAGTCTAAGATCGGGAGATTGTGAAGGCCATTTGATAGGCCTTCTTCTCGCTATCCATCCATTTGGGAACGTGACATCAAAAAATACCAGGTTGAGTTAATATCGGGAGTTAAATTGTTTATAGTTGAAACAATTTCTTGCCGAAAAGCTGGAGATATATTTCACCATTCATAAGTCCAGCCGCAGCCTATACATTAACTCTTTCTAGGAACTGTGTATGTAGTTCTTCATGCTAGTTTCGATTCTTTCGCGCCCCGTAACGGTCATTTTGTTTATTGACCGTTCCGTATAATGTGAAGGTTGCTTCATCCGAAAAAACAATATTGTTTTGAAAATGCTGGTTCTCTTCAATCTGCCTCGTAATTATTTCTCAAAATTCTGGTCTTCGATCGTAGTAAACATCACAAAGTGCTTGTACAACATGAACTTTGTATAAATGTATTTTCTCAGTATGAAGAATTATTCTTACGGATTTTTGATCAATTTTATGATCCAAAAAAAAACTGATTGGTGGAGTGTCAATGGTCGCGATCAAAATTCTTGTACACTAATGCCTACCAATGCCTCCAATTCCTTATTTTAATTAACTAATACCCCTGATAATTTATTTACAAATGCCCAGTAATGCCCACCAATGCTCAGTAATGCCCATTAATGCCCACCTATGTCCACTAATTCCTCTAATGCCAAAGGTAAATTTCACTTTAAATAAATAATAAAATGTATCTTAAAGTATGTAAATTTAAAAAATGGAAATTAATTTGATGACTCACTTAATGTTTGAATAAAAGCCAATAACCGAGTGTCTAATTAAATACCTACTTAAATGTAAATACGTACTATAAATAAGTAAACAATTCATAAATTTATAAAAATATATTTAGAAAAAGCCCATTTAATTTTCTTATGGTTATGCGGCCGCCACTGCACATAAAATATATTGTCTTCATAATAACGTCGTTTTTGGTTAAACTGGTGAACATTACTGGAGTGTCGCGCACGCCATTTTGTTCGCCGAGCAAAGCAGCCAGCAAAGCCGCGGTTTGCTTCTTTACACTTCAGCCAGTAACAAATATGTATAAATTTTGCCTGCCGGCAATATGATGTCGCTCCAATGTCGTCATTCATTTTGTTGTATTTTAAATTAGGAATTAATTTAAAAGAAAATATTTAATGTTTATTTAACATAATTACTATTTTGTAATCGTAATTTAAATCGAGTGTAATGTCTAGCGGTAGAAATCGGCAATTGGTACCTCAGCGGTAGAACGGCAGTTCATACATCAAAACAGTAGATCTTCCACAAAATTTAGATATAGCAACATTGCAGACAACTTACAGATACATGCAATGTTGCTAACTTGACTAAATATTTATTGGGCAAAGCTTTCCCCAAAACTATTCAGCTTAATAAAAAATTTCCTCGAAAATGACTTTAGAAAATAAATTGAAAGTATAACAATCAAGGCATTATTCAACACAATAAAGTAAATTTAATGCCAAAATAAAGTTTTATTTTTAAAGTAATACCTCTAACACCGTGGTTAATTTATCTAATGCCTCGACTAATTCCCCCAATGCCTCGATTAATTCCTCTAATACCTCAATAAATTCCTGGTAATGCCTCTAAAAATTCATCCAACGCCTCGACTGATTCCTGTAATGCCTACTAATTTCTTTAGTAAAGCCACTAGTTCCCAAGATTTGTATACCAAAATTCCTCCGCGTTTTACCCTTCGGATCATGTATGGTTAATAAAAAATGTTCTAATTTAACTAAACGATCAAAATAAGTGATAATATACAGGGTGCTCCGTTTAAAAAATATAACTAAAATGTGTCGAGAATATGTTTTTTCTTGTACGATTTTAGAAAATCTGTTTTTCTGTAACTAGAAATTATAAAAAAGTTAAAATTTTTAATGTTAAATTACCAACTTCTCTGAAAATTTATGAATTTTGAAGACTTTAGTTTTTTCTTCAAAATAAATTTAATTAAAAGTTAGGTACTATAATAATATACTATCTAAAGTCCTCTGACACAACATGATTTACGTCCGCCTTATTGCAACAATGGAGGACAGAAACAAAAGAAAAATCCAGTCTTCCTCCGCAAATTTATTAGAATAAAATATTCAGTTAAGGGTCTTTACACGTTTCCAATGTAGTAACGTTCATCATCAGGAGAAAGAAAGAGCATTGCTGATGTTGCTAGCAGAAGAGCAAATGGTAGAAGGTGTACAACCCCAATGGAGCTTTAATGAAATATAAAAACTGATCTGCTGGTATAACAAACGAATAGTGAAGAAGAATTGTAAGAAATTTATATTGTACGAAGTAAGTAGAAAAATATATAATATGGTAAAATTATTAAACATATTTGTTTAAAAAAGGAAAGAAGTCAAAATCAACTGAATGGAAGGGGAAACAAAATAACACTTCTAAGAAGGATATTTTAATAATTAGCCCATATAACTTAGTAAAACATATTTAATTACTTGATCGACAGGTATATATTGGTTTTGTTGAAATTTTGAAGATGAACAAAAGAAAAGAAAGAAAATTAGAATAGTTCAGACTCCATGATGTTGTATTTACACAAAATATCGCATGAAAAGGCTTTCGGGAGTTTTGCTAAAAGCTTAATTAAGGTTACGTCGATACTTAGCCTTATTAGGGCTTTTCCTTTTATTAAACGATTTATTTTTTTCACTTACTTGATGTGTTTAAATTTACCGCCATACCAACTGAGTTCTCTACTCAAACTGTCAAGTGCCATTCACGTTTGTTAAAGCACGTGTCCAGTAGACATATTTTTTTAAATTTCTGAAAATTTTTACTTTTTTTTGAAAAAATGTACGTATGTAAATTAACATTCACTGAGGCTGCTGAGTCTTAGCAAAACTGTGTGTCCCATAAAGCGTTTAATATGATATTTTGTCTAAGTACAACTAAAGTCTGAACTGTTCTGATTTTAATCTCTTTCTTTTGATCATCTTATAGAATTCAACAAAACCAGGATATGTACCTGTTTATTTAGGTATTTAGATATGTTTTACTAACTCTTATGGGATATTTAAAAAATCTTCTTTGTAAAAGTGTTATTTTATTTCCCCTTCCATTTAATGGGTTTTGACTTTTTCCCTTTTTTAAACAAATATATGAAAGAAAATTAAACTCAAAATCCTCTCACAAATATATTATTAATGGTTAATTAATGAGGGGGCGGATTTGTTTCGATCCTAGAAAGCATCATCAGCACCATTGGGCCCAAGTGCCACTTAGATGAAGAAAAATTATTTAATAATTATTAACAAATATGACTAGAATATTTGTAGTTGTTAGACATGCAGACGAAGTTAAAAAATATGTAATTATTTTTTTACGTACTTTCGTACGATATAAATTTCTTCCAATTTTTCTTCACTATTTATTTGTTATACCAACACTTTACTTTTTATTTTCCATTAAAGCTCCATTAGGGTTATATATCTTCTACCATTTTCTCTTCTGCTAACACAATCAGCAATGCTCTTTCTGTCTCGTGTTGATAAACGTTACTACGTTTGAAATATGTAAAGAACCTTAACTAAATATTTTATTCCTAATTTGTGGAGGAAGACTGGGGTTTTCTTTAATTGCTATCCTTCATTTTTGCAATATGGCTGATGTAAATCATGTTGTCTCAGAGGATTTCAGATAATATATTATTGTACCATATCGTAAAATACGCTTCTAGAATAATTACTTTTAGCCCTATCAGGAATTTTTTCGGCTTACAAGGAGAGGATTCATTGTGAAATGAGCCGTTGATTTGTAAAAAAATCATCTAGTCAACTTAACTTACCATGGCAAGGGCCAATCTCCATTCGGCCGTCATATAGCCATCGTCCTTTCGCCTAAAAGCAGCTGCTATAGTTAAGATAATTCCATCCTAAAATGCAAAAATATTACCATCACATACTTAATACTCACTCTCAGGAAATTTAGTTTTTTGACAATGTTTCTGTACTAAAATTTAAATTTAAAATTGGGCTGCAACCAAACGGGGTTGCTAAGAGAAAAAAATTTTTTAAACTGTTTTTCTAGAAAAATTATAGGAATTCCAATTTCCAAATTATTTTAGGGTATTGTAAAAGAGAGCCTGACCAGCCCGGAAGAATCCACCATAAAAAAGTAGAGGGGTACACTGTTCATAAAACATAAATTGAACTTGTGCCCTATAAGGGAGTTATTATTATTTTTTTTAAATCTTGCCTATTTTTGAGAAAAATACAAAATAAAGTTAACAAAAAAAATTTTTTTTAGACTGTTTTTCTAGAAAAATTATAGGAATTCCAATTTCCAAATTATTTTAGGGTATTGTAAAAGAGAGCCTGACCAGCCCGGAAGAATCCACCATAAAAAAGTAGAGGGGTACACTGTTCATAAAACATAAATTGAACTTGTGCCCTAAGGGGAAGTTATTATTATTTTTTTTAAATCTTGCCTATTTTTGAAAAAAATACAAAGTAAAGTTAACAAAAAAAGTTATTTTTTGACTTTTTTTTCGCGTGCTACTGGTTCACTTAAACGCGTCTCTAATCGATGGTATTTAACTTTTTGAATTTTTTTTTTGTTCCAATATTTTAAGGGATAAATAAGCGTTAAATTAAATTCAAGTTAATGTCGACAGCAGTAAACAATGCTGTTTACTATCCAAAAATTAGATCTGTGTAAGGCTTTTGCCACCGTAAACCATGATATTTTATTAAAAAAATTATACAGTATTGGGATAAGGGGAAATAGACACAAACTACTTCAAAGTTATTTAACCTATCGTAAACAATTTGTTCAAAGGGGAAAAATGTTCGAAAAAAAAATTATATGTTCCACAAGGATCAATATTAATAATTTACATCATTAATTCCGTTTCCAAATTGAATTTAAAGGGCAATATAAAGCTATTTGCAGATGATACAACAATTATTTATTTTGCAGAAACTTTAGCAGAAATGTATTTTGATACTAGTACCTAATGATTTAAAAATACTTCTTTCTTGGCTTCAATTAAATAAAATTTTACAAAATTTTCTTTTATGTATATAATTAAAAATAAAATATATTCTAGCATTAGCCCCTTAACATTTAATAATGAAAATATTCAATATTCAAAAACGACAAAATTTTTAGGATTAGTTTCTCACGAAAATTTAAATTGGAAAGGCCATTATTGTTAATTAAATGCAAAATGAAAAAAAAAGTTTTTGTATTTAGCAATGTATGTGTATGACATGTTTGTTTGGACAAAACAATTTAAAGGAAATATTTCCAACTTTTAAGACATGAACAATCATTTTCACTGTTGTGAAGACTAAAACAATTTTGTTAACAGCGGCACTACTGTAATGTATCGCTCGCCATTTAAATGTTCATCGTTTAATCCAAGGCGGTGTTGCATTTCTTTTAATTCTAGGTAAATTTTTATATTAGATTTTATTCTAGTATATGAGTGCCAATAACTTGATATCACCATTTAACAAGCTTGTTGTTGGCACCCAAGTTCTTTGTATTAAAAATAGCAAAATATATAAATAAAAACAGTTAATTTAAACTTATTTTAGTGGATACATTACCATTCAGTACCTCTTTTTTTGCTAAAAAATTGCATTTTTGGCGGTGTTGATTATACAAAAATAACAAGATGATTACCGAGAGGTTTATACACAAAAAATACTTAAAGTGGCATACATTTTAACTCAAAAGGAAATTTTCATTAAGGCGAAGCTATCAATAATACCATATAATATTTTAAACATCGAAAAAAGTTAAATTTTACTCAAAATATAGGATGCCAATGACTGGACCTTTAAAATTATGTTAAGTAGGTACTAGTTATTGGCATGGGGTGCCAACTACTAGATTTAACGTAGTTTTGCGTGATAGTTATTGGCACACCTAAATTTTATTAAAAACGGAAAAAATAAAAGCAGTTTTTTATAAAAATAATATAAATTAAATATACTCTATAAGGTAATCTATAAAAAAATATATTTAAGTGTAAATCTTGTCCTAAATACGTTCTTAAATTTGAGTTCCTTAAGAAATCTTTAATTTTCTTACCTTGTAACGAGGGCACAATACTTTTCTTAATGATACTAAAACCTCCGTGTGAAATATTTGTGGCGGGACGTAATACAATAGTGTCAAATTTAAAAGAAATTATTTAAGGTACCAAAAACATAATTACATCTAAAATTACATAAAAACCCTAGGGGGGCCAACAACCATTTTTTCCCTATATAGATTTTTTTTTGAATAATTTCGATGGAGTTAATAATAGTTACTAAACATGATTTTTATTATTTGTAATTTTATATATTGTATATTTGGTGTTATATTCTCTGTAATCAACTTTATAAGTTGGTTGAGAATAAGGATATTATTATTATTATTATTATTATTATATATATTTTATAGAAAAATGTCAATTGCCCTTAGCAGAACCAGTTTTTGAATAGGCTTTTGACGTCGAGTTCACATTTGCACTTACCTTTGCCTCTAAAATCTGCCTAGCAACAAGAACAGAGCTATAGTACAATAAATACAGCATATATGGAACAACATAAGCCGTACTCCACGAATAAAATCTAAATCGTCTCGGATCTTCGCAGTTCCTGTAGGTGTGCAATTTCCTTAGTTGAAATATCCTAAAAGTTTAATCAACAAATTTATTACGGTGGGTAAATAAAAGGAAGGGCAATTTTGATTATTGTTTTAATAGAATAATGTATTTTTTGAATTAACTCAAGCCCTTCTCCAATTCCATACCAAAATCTAAATAAAGTGAAATATAAATTGTTCCTCAGGAGAAAAAAACAAGGAATGAATAATTTATTATCCCATAGATGTTACCTTTAGAATTAACCATTATGTTCAGAGTTTGTTCGGGTTTGATGGGATTTGTTTCTGAGGATGTTGAAAATAGCACTAGTTTAAAGCCAATTTCGATAATGTATCAGAAAAGAACGATTTTTATTTTCCGTTTAGTGAAGGAAAAGCACACCATTTAGTCAAACAAGCTGAATTAAATGATCTAGTTCGGGACCTCCGCTTGTCCAAAGAGAATGCTAAAGTATTAGGTTCTAAATTACAATAATTAAATGTATATACTAGCTACTGGAACCAAAGTTACAATATTTAGAAACCGTAACCATAGGAACCGCAACCAGATCATCGTTTTTTACTATGCAGGATAAAATGTGTGTTTGTGTAAATCCAAATAGTGTTATGGAAAAATTAGGATGTGCACATAACCCGGACGAATGGAGCCAATTTATAGATTCGTCTAGAATGAGTTTAAAAGTAGTTCTGTTTTATAATGGCAACAAAAGACCCTATATTTCTCCTGCACATGCAGTAGACATAAAGGAAACATTCTAAATGCAATAAGCTATGTTATACCGTGCGAGCAAAAATTATTTGCATCAAAGATGGCTTGGATTAAAAAACGTATGGCTTGGTTTAGATCACAATGATATGGGGACGATATATCTAACCAAATCTAGGTTAAAATTTTGTCAAATTCATATTATGACATGATATGCCAAACTAATGAGTAAGAAAATAAGTAGACAAATGCAAATTTATTTTTGTTGTTTACAAAATTAACAAAGTAAGAATATACAGAAAGAAAAAGAAAAATAATTACTTACATAAATTGCTGAAATTGGCAACCGCCATGCTCCAAGCATAAATTCACACCTCTCTTCATATTTTCGAAAGTGTTAACCAGCATCTCTGGAGAAATGTTACCACATTCTTGGATAATGCTTTCTTGTAAATTGTTCTAAATTTGTAACTGGTGTTTTAAAAATAGTGTTCTTTAAATGAGGAAAAATGAACTAATCCATAACCGTTAAACAAGGTGATCCTATGTGGGAATTCAATGTCTGATCGAAAACTGATCAATCTGTTGTCGAAAAAATTGCGTAAGTAGTTAATAGTTTCGGGTTGAAAATATCCAAAACGTAGTTCATCGTCAAGTAATTGCTCCACAAATGGATTTAAAATATTGTCTCTATGCCGCTGTGCTGTGACTGTGTCATGGAAAAAAATAGGACCAACAATTCTTCTTCGGGAAACAGGCTGCTAACCAGACACCAATTTTTTGAGGGTGTAATGTGGACTCTACAACAAAATGGGGATTTTCACTACTTCACATGCGTGTATTCTAAGAATTCACATAACCGGAGAGGTGGAACCAGGCTTCATCCGAATAAAATGTCAGGTCTAATAAATCATCTCTTTCCTATAAATGTTGGGTAAACCATTGCGAGTAATTCCTGCGTCTTTCAAAATCTGCGGCTTGTATTTCTTGGAATACTTGCACTTTATAAGGAAATAAATTTAGCGGCTTCTTAAGAATAGTCCTGCATGTTCCATAAGATCTTCCCACTTCTTGGGACAGGCGTCTTATACAAATTGTTGGCGTATTTTGCATTATTTCACGAACGTTTGCAACAAGTTCCTGCCCCTTTTTTGTGTTGTATAGAACCTGTTTCCCTAAACACAGCCACGGTTCTTTTCAGGCAATGATAAAAATCCCCAGCAATAAACGCAACGTTAGGAAAATGTTCGTGAAAATCGTCCATGCACAAACCCGGATTGTATTGCCACTCACCATTTACTCTAAACCCGAACAAACCCGAACAAACCCGTTTCGAAAATACGCTTCAACCATGTATGTTTTGTGCTGTTTCGTAAAGCCCATTGTGTGAATTGTTCAAGAAATTGGAAAAATTAACGATGAATCAAATTACTTGCAACGATTGTCAAAGATGACGGAATAACTGATTGATTGTTAATTCAGGTAGTTACTGACACCCAAGAGGTATTAAGCTCTTCGGCTAAGCATTACGTCCTTAGATGCAAGGCCCTCTTTGATGCAAATAATTTTTCTCGCACACGGTATGTGGCAAATACGCGATGCGACCTAAAAGTCATAAGACTATTACTAGAGCTTCAGAGAGGATTTACGAAGTATTGCTGTTTTCCTTATCTTTGGGATAGTAGAGCAACAGAGAGCCATTACCAAGTAAAAGATAGGCTTCCGAGAGATAAATATATTCCAGGTCAAGCTTAAGTAAAAATATAACTCTTGTTGATTCCCAAAAAGTTCTGTTACCTCCATTACACACTTTACTGACACTAATGAAAAACTGCAGCAGTAGGTTAAAAAAGAGATGCATTTAAATACCTTAAACAAATTTGCCTATACTTAGTAATGCTAAGCTTAAGAAAAGAATATTTTATTGGACCACAAATAATTAGAAAAATACTAAGGGATCAACATTTTGATCAAAATTGAAGTTTTGCGTGGAGTTCTTTTAAAAGTATTGTTTCGGAATTTCTAAGGAACAGAAAAGCAGAAAACTATTAAAAACTTGTAGAAGAACTACTTGAAATCAACTACAAAATGGGCTATCCATATCTCTTAAAATACACTTCTTGTACTCACATTTAAATTTTTTCCCAGAAAATTTGGGTGCGGTTAGGGACGAACAAGGAGAAAGATTCCACCAAGACACACTGACAATCGAGCAACGCTACGAAGGCAGATGGGATCCAGCAATGATGGGGGATTATTGTTGGTTTCTTATGAGAGAGAGAGCGATCAGGAATATAAACGAAAGTCAGCATTTGCAAAAAAGTTATGTACAGGGTAATCGCGTATAATGTTACCCCTCCCCCCCCTTTAACTTCTTTATTTCGCAATTAAGAAAAAACTGTTAAATACTAAAGTTGTAGGATTAAATGTAAACTTCTTGCAAAATATATCTTCGTAGATAGAGGGTGTTGCATAAAAGTGTAACAGATCAAAGTTCTATTATATTTTTTTTTAAATAGAACACCCTGTATATTGTTGCATAAGTGGATTTTACGGACAATTCTAAACATAATTTTTATATACCACTATATATCTCAATTGAACCGTTTTCGACTTATTGATGTTTGAAAATTACTATATTATATTATCTAAGAAAATAAGGTCTTTCAAGTCAAGATGTATATTGTTTCCATGGATAACAATATTAACAATGGTAACTTGGTAAATTTCGAAAAAACTCGAAAAACATGAATTGTCAGTTTTAATAAACAGTAAGAATTTCTATTCAAAAATGCTTTATTCTATTCAAGAAAAGCAGACGATTTTAATGGCTTAGGTATATTAAAAATAATAATAATACGAAAATGGCACAGAGAGAACTACGAAGAAATAATGCGCGTATGCACGTTCCCTGTAAATAGACAATTAGAAAAATATTTATTAAATTTTAAGAGGATTCAAACTTAAATAGAAAGAAAATACGTATTTCACAAGACGAGGATACTAAACTGAACATTTTACTCGCTATTCAAGAAAATCCGAATAAATCAATTAGAACAATTTCAACCGGCTTAAGACAAATGCAGGATAACCTGAGAAATACATCATATTATTATGGAAAAATTCAAAAAACACCTAAATTATCTGCCTACAAACCTTCCAAAATTAGACCTGCATCAAAATTGACTGACCGGCAAAAAGAAAAAAGAGAAGAATTTTGCCGTGAAATGCTGGGAATAAGAAATAACAATAATAACTTTTTACAAACAATTCTTTGGGCAGACGAGTCAACATTTGCTACCAATGGCATAATAAACAGGAAAAATACAAGGCATTGGGCAACAGAAAATCCCCACAGTTACCGAGAATTTCAGTACCAGGGTCGTCAATCTGTATATACAGGGTGTCCCGAAATTAGCTGACAATATTTTAAGGGGATAAAGTACATTAAAAATTAAGACTAAAACCTTCTATTAATATACCTCCAAAAACGCTTCGCTATGGGGCTATAGCCCCCTGAATTGGAGCTATGACAAGCAGTTTTTTTACAATATCTCAGAAACCAATTAGGGTATCAAAACAAAATTTGATACATGTTTTACCCATGATAAGACGCAATAAACGGTTTAATTAGCTTAACTGTATTTCTTCCAGTGGCGTCCCACTGGGTAGGTAGTTGGGATAATAGTGCCCTAAGTTTTTTTTATTTGTAGGAGTTTTTAACTTCAGGTGAAATTTTTAGAAGCCTTGAAGCCTTTTGTTGGAAAAAGGTACTCTTGTTTCATTGCGGTAGGATTCACCACTTTCCAGTAAAATCGATTTAAAAATTTTCTGTTTTTTGAAATCCGTTGAAAAGGCTAATGTTTTTTTTTGCATATCTCAGCAAACACTTAATATTAAAACATGAAATTTATTAGAAGTTCTACTAGCGACAAGGCATATTTATTAAAGGATGTTACTTTAAAAATTTTTCCAGTAACGTCGCACAGGGTGGAGCCTTAAGTAAATATTACCATTAATTTTTTATTTATTTCATAGTTTTACTGTAATTTATTTTTTAATTTTAAATTTTTTGTTAATAAAAAATTCTATTATTGTAATTTGACAGAATGTAACGTCTTCAAATTAAACATATTTTTAGATTACCTACCTTGTTTTTTATTTATTTATTTTAATGGAGATTTAAGAGAGTTTTAAAATAAAACAAAAAAGAATAACAAATTGCAAATCAAATTTGATTGTGAACCACACGGGAAACTAATTCTTAAGCAAGCGTTTGAAATGATTTCCATTTTGTTGGATGCACAATCTTGACCTGCGTGTTATATTTTGTGAGGCAGGCAGAATTTGAAAATTATATGCAAAAAAAAACCTTACCCTTTTCAACGGATTTCAAAAAACTGAAAATTTGAAAATCGATTTTACTGGAAAATGGTGAATCCTACCGAAATGAAACAAGAGTACCTTTTTTTAACAAAAGACTTCAAGGCTTCTAAAAATTCTATCTAAGGTAAAAAAATCCTACAAATAAAAAACTTAGGGCAATATTATCCCAACTACCTACCCAGTGGGACGCCACTGGAAGAAATACAGTTAAGCTAATTAAACCGTTTATTGCATCTTATCAATCATAAAACATGTATCAAATTTTGTTTCGATACCCTAATTGGTTTTTGAGATATTGTAAAAAAACTGCTTTTCATAGCTCCAATTCAGGGGGCTCTAGCCCCATAACGAAGCGTTTTTGAAGGTATATTAATAGAAGGTTTTATTCTTATTTTTGGATGTACTTTATATCCTTAAAATATTGTCAGCTAATTTCGGGACACCCTGTATATGGTGCGGCATACTTGATAATAAAATTATTGAGCCACATTTATTTGAAGGCACGTTATATGGAAATATATATTTGCGATTTCTTCAAAATGAATTAGGAGACTTTCTGGATGATTTGCCACTAGCACCTTTAAACCAACTTACATTTCAGCAAGACGGTGCCCTGCCGCACAACGTAATTATTGGACTAACGAACTATCTCACTCAAATATGTGGAAACTGGATCGGACGGAATCGTCCGATTAAATGGTCGCCTAACAGTCCGGACCTCACACCTTTGTGGGGCACACTGAAGGATAGAATTAATGCAAATAATATAGAGAATCTTGAACACCTTAAACTACTCATAAGAAATGAAACAAATCTAACAAATACTAATTATCCTGGGTCGATCAGAAACTCCTTGGATAAATTACGAAGAACCTTAATAAGATGCATTGAAGTTAATGGAGGTCCGGTCGAACAACTCTATATTTAGAATACCTATATTTCTGCTCTGTAGTATGTAATAAAAATTTTGCTGTGCTATATTTAGTTTGTTTAATTTTTTTATGTCAGTTTACATGTTCATCATTTTGTGCTTGATTTTTTTAAATAGCGGGCAAAATATTCAGTTCAATATCGTTATCCTGTTATCCATGGAAACGATTCATCTTGACTTGAATGACCTTAGTTTCTTAATATATACCTAGTAATTTTCAAACATCAATAAGTCGAAAACGGTTCAATTTAGATATACAGGGTCCTGCAATAGTGCGTCAGGCTTCCATAGCGCCTATACGAATGGGGTTAGGAATATTATTAATATGCCGACTTAAACCGCATAGTACGGGGTACTTCCGGAAAATATTTTCTCATATACAGGGTGGCCCAAAAAAGTGTGGTCACATAAAGTTGTGATTTTTTAAATGGAATACCCTGTATGTTATTAAATTTTCACATTCTACATAAAATTATAATAATTTTTTTATAAATGCATTACTGCTCTATATTTAATAGTTTCCGAGATATCGATATTTGAAAAATGACGTTTTTGAACTTTGACAGCTTTTAGCTTTCTAACTGTACGTCTTAGAGCAAAACGGCTTACATGTTCCTATCTTCGATATTTATTATCTTTCCAATAGTGTCAGCTTCCGGTCAAACCGGATGTAACTCGAAAGCAGGAAATATAGTACTTCCGGTTTGACCGGAAGTTAAAATTTTTGGAAAGATAACACAAATCGAAGATAGGAACATGTAAGCCGTTTTGCTCTAAGACGTACAGTTAGAAACCTAAAAGCTGTCAAAGTTCAAAAACGTCATTTTTCAAATATCGATATCTCGGAAACTCTTAAGTATAGACCAGTCAGCATTTATAAAAAAATTATTATAATTTTATGTAGAATGTGAAAATTTAATAATATACAGGGTATTCCATTTAAAAAATCACAACTTTATGTGACCACACTTTTTTGGGCCACCCTGTATATGAGAAAATATTTTCTGGAAGTACCCCGTACTATGCGGTTTAAGTCGGCATATTAATAAAATTCCTAACCCCATTCGTATAGGAGCTATGGAAGCCTGACGCACTATTGCAGGACCCTGTATAGTGGGATATATAAAGTATGTTTAGAATTGCCCGTAGAATCCAATAATGCAACAATCTACAAGGAATTCCATTTAAAAAAATATAACTTTGATCTGTCACGCTTTTATGCAACACCCTGTATCTGCGAAGATATATTTTGCAAGAAGTTTACATTAAATCCTACAACTTTTGTATTTAACAGTTTTTTCTTAATAATTGCGAAATAAAGAAGTTAAAGGGGGTAACATTATACGCGATCACCCTGTACAAAAGACTTACTATAATTATTGTATTTTCATGTGCCTTTTTGTAAATAAATCCGGTTATCCTTAAAAAAAATTTTTTTTGGTTTGAACTTATGTATAAATTATATAAAAATGTTTGTACAAAATTACAATACCAAATATATTCTACAAATCGAAATCTATACGTGGTGGAAAATTTTGATTGTTGAATGATAAATCAGGATGCTTTAATCTCCCCCGTACGGTAATTATAACATCAGTTGCAATTTATTTTTTAATTTGTTGACTACTGTAGTTATTTATACCACAAGGGTAGGTAGGGAAGGTAGCCCTTACCAATCGAGTACGTGGCAACAGCGAAGGATGACAAAAGAGTCGGAGACTGGTCAAGATTACTACCTCACGTGTTGTTTATTACCTTTTTTTCTACTCCGGTAATAACTCTGGTAATATCTGACATATTTAAAAAAATTGTTGTCTTTTTAAAGTATACTTTAGGTTATCCAAGTAAGATACCCTGTACGTATGATAGATTTAAATAATCAAATTTCCATTGACACGATTGGTTGCTATGGAATTAATTTATTTGTGTAAAAATTTTGTAAGTGTCGAAGGTTTTCCAGAAAAATGGTAAAATTGATAACACTGCAGCCGTAGACGCTGCCTGCACAGCTCTATTGATAAAAAGTAAAAATAAAAATACAAAAATGCCTGCAAGACTTTCAAAATTACCTCCCCCCAAATTAGTGTCCGTAAGGAGTCCTTACCAAGCAGGCAGTAGACTACAGAATTATATACTGTTGCGTCTTACAAAAGAGGAACATTCCATGGTATTGGTGCGTGTTTTAAAAAGTTGTTTCAGGCCTAAATTTTGTAATTTTAAATAGCACTTCCTGTAAATCATTTTACTATTTTAAAGCGCTTTCCAAAAAATCACACATAAATTTAAAAAAAACATTTCTTAAACATCAAGGTGTAATTATCTTTTGTGAAATGGGTAACTGGATAACGCGCGTAGCAAGAGATCCAACTCTTCGAAAAAATAATAAGGCTTTTAACACGCGCAACAAACCCCATTAAACCAGACACTAAAAGGAACACAAAATTTGAAGTGGAACTCTCAACGTCATTCAATCTATTATCCAACCTATTACCTAAAGTCGCCACAGTGGATCTTTTCCCGTGCGTCATCACTTTCACGTCATAAAAATCGTATGAATCAAATCAAAATTACGAGACGAAAAAAGTCAAAACTAAGTCTAAGTTCATAAAATGGACGTGCTTGCCTACCGTTTGATGTACCTATAGAATATCCCGAAAAATTATTATTTATTTTAAGTTTTGCCCGGCATTCTATATTATCTAAAAGAAATTGACAAACAAATGTTAATACATTTAATACTATTTTTAAAGCTCAAAATCTAGAAAAGTTTGGTGTTTTATTAACTATTAAAATCGCTAAAGTCAAATTTTTGACATCCTTTCATTTAAGGGAATTTAGCCACTGCCGTAAACTTTTCAAAGAACTTTCATGGTTGGAATATTTAAAATAAATAAATTAGGTATTATAAAAATCCATAAATACTTACCGCCAAGACAGATGGTGGGTTTAATTAGCTCTAAAAAGAACTATTTTCAGAAAAACGAACAGTTTTAAGGCACACAAATTTACAAAATACGAATTAGATTGGCAGATCAAAATAAGGTTGACAATGACGTTCTAAAATACAACGGTAGTCAACTAAACAAATAATAAAAAGTAATTAATTGACGTTTATAGTTTTATTCTTGTCTAGCACGTTATATTATTGCGGAATCTTGGAGACGTTCTTTTATGCTTTTATTCAAACTTGTTACTGTAATAAATAAGGATGCAGAGTTATTAACCACGTTGAGTCCTGATCGTTGGTTGATTACGCACGGGAAAAGATCCACTGTGGCGACTTTATTTCGCCTTGTTTTTTTGTTTATTATTTTTTTAACTAACATTTAAATAAAATCAATATCGTCGGCACATTATTTCGCTAATACCTGACATATTGGTTGGTTGCTTAAAGGCGGTGGTCGGGTTCGACGTATGGCCCAAGCTTCTTACACTGCAGCCTTCTGGCTTATTGTGTACCCCAGTCTTGTTAGAAAAGGTTTGTTCCTTCTACGAGATCCAGTTGTTTTCTTCCAAGTTTGTCATGCGGGAGGTTATCGCCGCGTCGAATGTTTCCGAAGGTTTTGAATCTTTTACGGTTTAGCGCTTCGCAGCTGTATATGATATGAGAGGCGGTTTCATCCTCTTCACCGCAAAGTCTACATTCAATGGGTCCATTGTAGATTCCCATTCGTCTGAGGTGTTTTCTTAAGTGACAATGGCCTGTTAACACGCCGGTCACTTGTTTTAACTGGGTGCGCATTAGGAGTAGCATTCCAGTTGATAGTTTTTTGAAGGTTTATCGATAACGACCCGTGCAATTGTTTGGCCAGGTGCACCGTTCCATCGAGATAGATGTTGTTTTTGCGCCCATCTGTCTAATGTTGTTTTGGTTGCCAGTTTTGATATCCTAAGGGCGGATTCGGGCCCCTAAAATGTTGAGCAGATCCGGTTCGTGCCAGTTCATCTGCTTTTTCGTTGCCTTTTATCCCCGAGTGACCAGGAACCAGGGAGTTCAACCTTGTTATTTATGGCTGCCAGGTCTTTCAGATCGTTAATTGTGATTTTTGATGTAAGTCGAAAGAAGTTCAAAGCCTTAAGGGTAGCTTGGCTGTCTGACAGGATATACAGTGTGACCAGTAAAGTCCGCATCATATGGTTTTTTTTAATTAAAAGCTTTATTCGAAATTTTACTTTGGCATCAAGTTCTGCTTCGATCAAGATGAAAATTAAGCAAAAAAAATAGTGGTCACATGATTCGCATTATCTGTCAAATATTAAATTTTTCCAAAAAAGATTAATCACGAATATTTACGAATGTTCATTATTGCAGCTTAAAGTCGACAAGCTATTAGAGTGGTGCTTGATAAACAGAATGGAACTGAACATATCCAAATGCAAAGTAATATCCTTCTCTCGTAAAAAAACTTCAATTTTATACCCATACTCAATCTCTCACTCTCCTCTACCCAGAACAAACTTAATTAACGATCTGGGAGTAATTTTTGACTCCGAATTGCGTTTCAATAAGCGTATAAGTCATTCTATCGCGAAGGCCTTTAAAATGGCAGGTTTCATAATGCGCAAGTGCTGGGAATTTTCCAATATAGAGGTATTAAAATCCTTATACTTCTCGCTGGTGCGAAGTCACCTTGAGTATTGCTGCGTGATCTGGTCGCCATGTTACCAAATCCACATCAAGCGTATCGAACGAGTTCAGATCGAATTTGTAATTTTTTTATTATACAAACTCAAAATCGACAAAAGGCAATTTTCGCACTCAGATCGTCTACGTTTAATAAATTTTGACATTTTGGGTTCAAAGTTATTACGAATAACATAAACTGCTCGGAGCTCCTAGCCCTTATTAATTTTCGCGTACCAAGACACGATACGCGCTTGAACGATGTGTTTTTGACAAATAGAAGCAGGACTGACATTGGCAGAAATGATGACGTGATGAATCGTATCATGCACCTTTTCAACACACACATACCACCAAACTTTGATTACAATTGTGCACCAATAACATTTAAAAAAAGAATAAGTTCATTTTTGTGACACTCTCAACAACCATGTATATCATACTCACTAAATCTCAAAACTCATAAATTTTATCATTACCCACTGTTCACTGTGGCATAAGATTCACCCGTACTATTAATATTGACATTTTAATGTCATGAACCATGTATATTAAAACTAGTATGATTTGGAATTGATTTCTGTACGTACTGTATATTGAATAAATAAATAAATAACAAAATAGTTTAAAAGTGGGGTTATTTCTGAAAATATCGAAAAAAGTTATAAGCAAAGGTTTTTTTAAATGCAGTTTGTAGCACACATGCACAATTTCAGCCGCATAAGATAATTTTTATTTTTTACCCACCACTAAAATTTATTTTCCACTTAAGGTAAGCGCGCATTTGTACGCATCGGACGGACGCATCGGACAGACGGAACGAAGGAAAATTATTATTTACGTAGTTTTAAATTTGATAAAGCACATTTGTAGGCATCGCACGCATCGTAGGGACGGAATTCCGTCCCGAATTATTTCAAAAGAATTAAATCCGTGGATACGATACGTACGCATGACGTAATTCGCAAATCCGAGTAAATGCGCGACATGTCACCACAGGAATCTGGTCGGACTAATCGTATATAGTATTTACCAAACAGTCTTATGTGCGCAGTATATTGTTTATGCTTATGTGTGTTGTACCAGAACCCATAACAAATTACAATGGAACATTTTATGACTCATCCGAAAGTATTGGAAAAATTTTACTTCATCCATTACCAAATCGTTAAACAAAGTATGAAATTCTCCGCAGCGTTTTCTCTTTAAATTTATATTATGGACCCAAAGTAGTTTTTTTCCTTTCCTTTTTCTTTGCTCTTCATCTTCAAATGCTAATGCAATTGCAAATATGTCTTCTTCAGAACTGCTCATTTTACAACACAAAAACAAACAGGGAGGAAAAAAATTTCCTACTTCGTAAATTTGGATTGCTCTCAAAATACGCCAAGCAAATCCGAAGATAATGTTTTAAATCGCTTTGCTTTTTGTCAGTGTTTTAGAGTGGTTTTTGTTCATTGTTTTTTGCTTGGTTTTTGCCCTGAAGGTCGTGATAATTATGATAATCAAATATGGAGGATGAAAATGGGGAGAAATCATCCAGTTTCCCCAAAAACGTAAGAGAATATGTAAATAGAAGAACTAAAAGTAATTCGGTAGGGTCGTCCTTGACAATCAAAGATGTAAATAAAATCCTTAATATAAATAAAAACATTCACTTAGAGATAAAAACCCATTTTGATAGACAAAAACAAGTGGCCAGCGATATCGCAAATAATGCTAGCAGTTATATACAGGATAGACTGAATAAAAATAGTACAATAAAAACTGGAGTAGGTCGAAATGGAAACGACTATGAGGAAGTGTTTACATCAAAAAAAAAATAACAAGAACGCCCCTACGTCTACAAAGAACTAGCAAATCGAGTGAAACAAACTCACAAAAGAGACAAAGGTCAGACTCTAGTACTCCAGAAATAACAGAAAGGCAAAAAATTCGCAAGCAGTTAGAAGAAACAGAAGGCAACAACCCTAGTTACACAATAGAAGAAGACAACATTCAAAAAAATAACAGTGATAAGCAGAACGATATTGAAGCTTTGCTTCAGAACCTTCAGGTTTCTTTTGAAATTTTGAATAATTTCTCTGAAAACAAAGAGCACAATGAGAATGACTTAACAGTACCTACTTAGAAAAGCGGCGTTCACAATACATACAGTCGTCACTAGTATAGCATACACAATTGGCTAATTAGAAAAAGAAAACTATATTCTTTATCATAAACTGACCGAATATAAAAAATCTGAACAAAATAAAATAGTAGACACGAGAGGTGATACATTAAATAAAACTTATAGTTCTATAACTAAAAATGTCAACCATAAAATACCCGAAACAGGAAAGGAAACAAAAAAATGGACTACTCCTACATATAGTAAGAAAAATAAAGCCAAATGAAAAAAAGGACTCGAAGCAAGTACTTAAAGAGATAAAACAAAATATAGGGAAGGAAGGACAAAGCTGTGAAACATTTAAAAGAGTCAAACTGTTATAAAATGGCAGGGTTATTATAGAATGTCATGATGACGATCAACAGAAAGAACTGCAGAAACTCTTGAAGGACCAAAGCAACTTGGAAACAAAAAACTTCGAAAGTGTCGAGCCCATGCTAATGATATGTGGCATAGAAAAAGGATACTCATCTAAGGAATTCATAACGGAACTCATACAAGACAATCCTCAAATGAAGGAGTTATTTGATGATGTCGAAACTAAGTTAAAATTTATAACAAAAAAAGCATGTAGAAACAAAAACAAAGAAAATTGGGTACTCCAAAAAAGACCAGAAATATTTTAGTGGATGATCAAAAATGAGAATTTGAGTTTTGACCTTATGAAAGTTTATGTTAAAGAATACACCAATCTGGCTATGTGTTTTAAGTGCTGCTTTTTGAGCTGGCAAATTGCCTCGTAGCAGAGCCAAAAGATATACAATACAATACAAGTGCTGCTATTTTGGTCACGTTGCTAAACACTGCAGGGGAACGCTATGCTGCTACAAATGTGGCGGGGAGCACGAAAGCAATGAATGTTCAGAAAATAACCCGCTAGACTGCCCCAATTGTAAAAAAATGAAACTAAATGACAGAAACCACTCAGCCAGAAATCACCAATGCACCGCATATCTAAATAAAATTGAAAAACAACGCAAGTACACTGACTTTGGGAACAGTAGTACCGAAAAAAGTGTTTTTTTAGGGATGAATTAAAACCGCCTGAAGAAAAACAATGTTCAAAAGAAAGGAAGGAAGAACTAGTAGATCACTGTTTAATTCACCAAAACGGTTAATCTATTGCCAATTCAATTGACAAATTAAACCACATGCTAGAAAACAACCCGAAGTGCAAGTTCCTATGCGTAACAGAGCATTGGAAAAATGAGGAACAGCTGCAAATGTTTGTTCTACAAGATTTCAAGCTAGCATCAAGTTTCTGTAGGAAAAATGTATATGGAGGAGCAGCCGTATATATTCAGAAGGACATCCGTTTTAAACCTCGAAATAAAGTTAATAAATTGTCAATTAGCGGACAATTCGAATGCGCTTGTTCTGAGTGCTACATTGCAGAAGAAAAGTTCATAGTGATAACAATATATAGACCTCCCAGTGGTGATCTAAAGGTATTCTTTAAGCAAATGGAAGGTTTATTGTTGCAGATTTTAGATGAAGATAAAAAAGTTTTTTTGGCAGGTGATTTTAATATTTAATAGCTGGAGAATAATAATAGCAGATTGGATTTTTTGTCATTAATGAGTTCTTTTAATATGAGTCCCATGATTTTGGAAAATACTAGAATAACTGAAACATCTAAGAGCTGTATATATCTGCAGGTCAAAGTAAAGAATTCGGTTATGTACACAGTAATATCTGACCATTGTGCACAGAAAGTTGTTTTTCAGTGCAAAAAAGAACGTATTATTATAAAAGATTTTTTTCGTCCGCGCAAAAAAACAATTTTGTAAACATTCTAGCACAGCAAAATTGGTGTAATGCTTATGAGGTGGATAGGTCAGATGGGAATGGACAATGGTCTATCTTTATGAATTTATTTATTCCCATTTTTAATGAATGCTTCCCCAAAAAACTAGTTAACAAGAAACCAATTAAAAGACATTTATTTGAAAGTGACAAGCAGGTAAAAGAGGTTAAAGATAGATTGGATGTCCTTTTACATCTGAAAACGCACTTAGAAGGTTTTAATGAAAGGTATAAAGAAGTAAAAAAGAGTATGATAGAATATTAGTGGATGTTAGGTCTAAGAGTTATGAAAATAGAATAAAGCGGTCAGATAATAAAAATAAATGTTTGTGGACTATATATGATAAGATCTCAGGAAAACCAGGAAAAAGTAGTACCATGCTCTCTGGAGATGCTGAAAAATTGCCCAACAACTATAATGAGTATTTACTTCAAATAGTTCCCGAGTTACTTAAGAATGTTAAAGAATGGGAATGTGATGTAGAAAGTAACTTAAAATCATTGTATCTTAAGCCTGTTACGTATTTAGAAATTTTAAAACTTTCAGAAAAAATTAAGAACAAGCATAGTAGTGGGGATGATGAAATACCCACCAGCATTATCAAACTTTGTATCCCATCAATTTGTAATATACTATGTTAGTTAATTAACAATTCACTTATTAAAGAGGGCATTTTTCCGGATCAACTTAAATTAGCATTAATTAAACCCCTTTATAAAAACAAGGGAGACTCAGAGAGCATGAATAACTATAGACCCATAAGCCTTCTTCCGAACTTTTCCAAGTTGTTCGGGTTGGTACTGTGTGACCGCCTGATGAATTTTATGAATGAACTCGGGGAATCAACATGGATTTAAGGGAAGATCAATTCAAACAGCCATTTTTCAATTCACTCGTTAAATTCTGGAGAATCTTGAGCAGGGTAGGATGGCTATGGTGGTATTTCTGGAACTTTCAAGGGCCTATGACTGTTTAGATATAAATATGCTTTTGAAAAAACTAGAATTATATGGTATTAGGGGCAGCGCTTTAAAATTGGTCTCATCATATTTGGATAACCGCACACAGAGAGTAGTTTTGGAGAAAAAAAATTATATGTATAAGTCTGACTTTTTGCAAAACACATTGGGAGTACCACAAGGAAGCATATTAGGGCCAATACTGTTCATTATATTTATAAATGATTTAAATTTAAGTTTTGAGATTAAAAATTCAGTTCCATCGTCAAGTCTTACAGAGTATGCCGATGACACTAATATATTGGTAAGTGGTATGGCCATTGCGGAGTTAGTAACTAACGCAACAACGGTTTTCCAGGATACCAAAGTGTGGTTTCAAAAAAACAAACTACTATTAAACAGAGAAAAAACTAATAAAGTTATTTTTAAAACTAAACTTAGCAGAAAAGAACGACCGGCATCTGTGGAACTTGATCAAAATCAGTTACCGGTAGAGAAAACCATAAAATTTCTAGGCATTCACATTGACGAATTTCTAGACTGGTCACATCATATTGATCATCTTAGTAAAAAATTAAATAAAATTTGTTTTGACCTACGCATAATAACTAAATATTTAAATGAAACACCAAAAAGAGCCCTGTATTTTGGTAATTTTGAAGCCACAGAGAGGTTTGGAATTATTTTTTGGGGAACAAATTCCAAACTTGAAAAACTTTTTGTCATTCAAAAATGTGTCTTGCGAATATTGTATAAACTGTCATATTTACAATCATGTAGGGGTATGTTTAAGTCAAAAAACATATTAACTGTTTATGCATTGTTTACGAAACGATATTATTTTTTTATAAACAGAGATAAATTTAACACTCTTGCTTGTCATACATATAATACACGAACAAAAGACATTAAGGTTGAATTCTCAACGTCGTTCAATTTATTGCCAACCTATAACCTATTTCGCTTTGTTTTTTCAAGTTTATTATTTTTTAAACTAACATTTAAATAAAATCAGTATCGTCGGCACATTACTTAGGTAATATCTGATATATTACAAAAATATAAATTTATTTCATTGCTAATTTTGGGAGAATTGTATAGTGAAAGTACAATGAGTGACAATGAAATAATAATGTTAAAAAAAATCTTACCCGATATTTTTCGCTATACAATTCTCCTAAAATAAGTTATGAAATTCCTTGATATTTATTAAATATGTCAATTATTACCTATAGAATATCAAGTCGATACTGATTTTCTTTAAATTTTGTATAAAAGCTAGAAAACATAAATAAATCTACGCGAAATAGGTTATAGGTTGGCAAGCATGTTGATACTCCCACCTTAATTATCCAATATATAGGTTAGCACTATCAGAAAGAAATCCTTATTATATGTGTATTAGAATGTATAACAGGCTGGACGATATAGAATTAAAGAAGACCCAAATGACCGTTTGTTTAAAAAAAGGCTAAAAAAATTTCTTGTAGATCTAGAACCATAATATACCATTAATGATTATTTAGAGGGATAAGAATTTGTAAATACATATTTATAGGTTATAAGTACTAACTTTCTTTTGTGACGACATTTCTTTTTGCTTTGTTAATTCAATGTAATTTTCAAATAAAGAATAAATAAATATTATAAAAATGATGCGTACTTTATTGGTCACACTGTACAGGGTGTCCCAAATTCGAGCCTCATCATGGGGATCTCGGAAACTATAAGAGATACAGCATCGGTCAAATTGTGGCAAAGTTGCGCAATTTCGTACTGAGCAATATCGCAAAAAAATATCTGAGCTATCTTTTTTAGTTTTTGAAATTTTTGCAAAAAACTAAAATTTTGAGTTTTTGTTTTTTTAAATTGCTCGACTTATTTTATCCGCTACAGAAAAACAAGCACAACATTGTTAAGGCAACTTTTTACGCTCTATATTGTGACGTTTTTAGAATTTCGTTACAACGTTTCGTTTTTGTGGAACTATTATCAACTTTAATTTTTTAAATACGGACCTGCATTTTTTATTTTATTTTTTTAATAGCCCTTTAAGCCCTGAATTCAACCATGTACCACACTTAATTATATTTAGACGTTTTGATGTAATTATTACATCTTCAGGAATGTGATAATTATTTTTAAATACGGCCCTGTTGTTAGTTACTTAATCTTTTTACCACATACAACATGTAAATGGATCCGGAATTTTATACAAATAATTAACTATATTTAAGTTTTTATATAAATTGTAACAAAGTAAAAATAAAACTAAATAAAATAAAGGTGGCTATGACGAGAACTTTTACTTGATTGTTTGGCTTAATTATCTTGACAACTGCAGTCACCATTTTTACTGAATATTTCAGCAAAATTATGTTTTCTGCTTTAGAAAAGCGCGACATTTTACGAGTTTATTATTCTTCCAATAGGAATTCACAAATTTCTTGTGACCGTTATTTACAGGACTATCCTGAACGCTTGCAGCCTCATTATAGTTATTTTGCTACGCTTGATAATAATTTAGCCCAGTATGGTAGTTTTAATAAACCAAGAGTCAAATATGGTACACGAATGGAGCCGGAAGAACAACAAAATATTTTAGATTCTGTAACCCACCAAAATCCCGCCAAACGATATTTCAATCTAACAACTAACACCAGGGCCGTATTTAAAAATAATTATCACATTCCTGAAGATGTAATAATGACATCAAAACGTCTTAATATAATTAAGTGTGGTACATGGTTGATTTCAGGGCTTAAAGCGCTATCAAAAAATGAAATAAAAAATGCAGGTCCGTATTTAAAAAATTAAAGTTGATAATAGTTCCACAAAAACGAAACGTTGTAACGAAATTCTAAAAACGTAACAATATGGAGCGTAAAAAGTTGCCTTAACAATGTTATGCTTGTTTTTCTGTAGCGGATAAAATAAGTCGAACAATTTAAAAAAACAAAAACTCAAAATTTTAGTTTTTTGCAAAAATTTCAAAAACTAAAAAAGATAGCTAAGATATTTTTTTGCGATATTGCTCAGTACGAAATTGCGCAACTTTGCCACAATTTGACCGATGCTGTATCTCTTATAGTTTCCGAGATCCCCATGATGAGGCTCGAATTTGGGACACCCTGTACATCTTTTAGTCGTGGTAGTCCTTTTCAAGATTCCTTTGTACGCATGCTTGTATCGCATGGACTGCTGCTGCTGCTGCTGCTGCTCGGTATACTGTTGCGTAGTTTCCCAGGGGAATACTGATTTCCATTCTGGGTCTTTCCCCAAATTTACCTGCGCCTACACAGTTGGCCATTTTCGATTCATCAGTATACCAAACTAGGCCTCTGTCTATTGACGAACGTTTTTCTTTAGACCAAATATCAGAATCGCACTTGATATTATGAATTGATGATTAAATGGTTGTGTAAGGTGACATATCACAAAAATAACAATTTAATTCATTGGTAATTTTTTAATTTTCAAATTTCAATTTTCCTAAAATAGTTTATGAAATTTTTTGTTATTAACTTAATATCTCAATTATTACCTAAAGAATATGCAGTCGATATTAATTGTATTGAAATGTTGTGTAAAAGTTAGAAAAAATAAATAAATCTACTTGAAATAGGCAAGCAAATTAATACTAAAAATATGAAAGCCAAAACTGAAAAGTTTTTATTTTTATATGTATCTGAAGGCATTTACATTTTTTTTTTCATACACACTCATACATATACGAATTGTTGTACTAGAACATTATCAAACTCTACTTACCTTCCGTAGAAACTCTTTGGTTCAATACTTTTATTATCTACAAAACTTTGCATCTGATACAGCAACAATATGCTGAGATGTACAGCTATTATCGGAACAATGCACATCAACCCTCTGGCATAGTTTTTTCCAAGGGACATGTTACCACACCAGCAAGTAAGAAAGAATAAAAATATTAAAAAATAAAATAGACCAATAGCCGAGGGCCTTATCACTGCTGTCACACAAAACATGCCCAGCACAAGGTATTTACCTAGAAAAAAAATCATTTAATAGAGAAACGAATTGGTTAATAGAGAAACGAGTTCAAATGACTAAGTACCATTACTGAAAAAAAATTTGGAATAAGTAAACAGTTTCAAATATGAGGTAGATACTAATTATTTATTCAAAATTAAGGTTCTCTAATTATTTCGAAAGTATTATATGAAAGATTGCAGGAAACGGAAGTTATTTTAAAACAATCAGTATTAATTTAAGTTTCTTTTCTAACGAAACTATATTCAATTATACAGGGTGACAATTTGAAAACGAACAGCATTTAATATTGCCTCTACCAATGATAGTATGAAAATTTGGCGAAACACGTCAATTGATATATCAAGGGGGAAATTTTTTAAGGCATTTGTTGTCGTGTTACTTTCCACCCCCTGACCCCCAGGGCACCTACCCCCAAAATTTTAAATGGCAACCCCTATTTCTTTTGCCATTTTTTTATTCTTTATAAAATTTTACATAAACTGTATATTTTTTTTTCAAAATTGTGATTATTAACCTCACAAATTCATGAAATGTATTTAATATCGAATTTTAAAATGGATTGCATTCACTTCGTTTAAAACTGTTTGTACATACCAATACTTACATTCCAAATTATTTTATTTATTTACATTTCGTCTTCGATATCGCCACTAGAAAACATAAAAAAATTTAATTTTTTTGCCGTTTTCGACAAAACAAGATTCTCGTTTTGTAGTTAGTAGGTACTTTATTTTCCGACTCCTGGTGTTCATTATTTATTTCATGTTCTTCTAGAATCAGTGAAATAAGCTGTGAAAGTTAATTTCATAAGCATTTCAATAGTTTTTAATTATTAGTGTCGTTTCTTAAAATGGTTTACACTATTGCTGAACTCGTAGAAATAATTTTCATTTACGGAGCTGAAAATCGTTGCTTTGCAAGAACGGCGGCAGTATTCAACGAAAGACATCGTGAAAGAAATGTTGGACACAAGTACATCCGTGAGTTAGTAGCTAAATTTGAAGAAACAGGATCTGTTTGCAATAAGAAAAGGAATGAGCCAAGACTCCTCAATGATGCCGCTCAGATTGAGGTTCTTGGTGAAGTTGCTATGGCTCCCACTACGTCCCTTCGTAAAGTTACAGATCAAACTGGACTGTCGCGTAAGTCAGTCAGGAAAGTATTGAAGCTTCACCAATTTCATCCATACAAACTCCTAATTATTCAAGAATTGAGGGGTGATTATGCAAAAGTCGATAAATCCATAATATTCTGTTTTGATTAAATGACAAAAAACGCATTTTTGTCACCTATCTAAAAAAAATTCTATAAATGTATTTGTCTTGAAGGAGTGCTTAAAAGCAGCATTAATTTTACTGCATTACATTACCCAATAAATTTTTAATTCACTTTTTAGAATGGATTTATCAACTTTTGGTAAATTAAAAGTGGATTTATCGACTTTTGGTAAATTAAAATTGGGATTTATCGACTTCTGTTCAATTTAAGAGTGGCCTTGTGTATATTGTGGCCCTTGGATATACCGACTTTTGAACGGCAGCATAAAGTTTAACAACTTTCCAATGGTATCAAATAATACACTTTATTTTCTGTTTTTCAATAAATTTAATTTTAAAGTTTTTTTCTTTTAAGTTTAAGAAATGATAATTGAGATTTAATAGAATTTTCTAAATTAATATAGATATTCTATCCAAGCCTAATGAAAAATATATTCACATTAAAATTTTAATTAGTTCTTGTTTTATAAACATGGTCATAAAAGAAGGAGTTTTTTTTAAACACTCGAGCAATAAATTTTAAAAACATTTATGTCGAAAGATACATACGAAATAAAAAACTTAATTTCTGACATTCAACCAATCTAAATTTTTTAATATAAAATTTATTTTTGTATAATTGTAACAATTTAAAATTATCGATTTTATTTTGTTCCTCACAGGCAATGTAAAATAGAAGAACAACAAAGAAAATGTGGTTATACAGGGTGACAATTTGAAAACGAACAGCATTTGATATTGCCTCTACCAATGATAGTATGAACATTTGGCGAAACACGTCTATTGATATATCAAGGGGGAAATTTTTTAAGGCATTTGTTGTCGTGTTACTTTCAAACCCCCTGACCCCTAGGGCACCTACCGCTAAAATTTTAAATGGCAACCCCTATTTATTTTGCCATTTTTGTGTTTCTTATAAAATTCTACATAAACTGTATAATTTTTTTTTTTAGTTGTGATTATTAACCTCACAAATTAATGAAATGTATTTAAATAAACATTTAAATAATGCAACTTCTTGAAAAATTATGATAATGATAATGAAATACTGGAAAGCTCACCTTTCCTACTTTATGAATTGTTCAAAATGGGTTCCATTCTTCTCCAAGCACAAGTACAGCCGGTATTCAAAATGTTTTCGTACGTTTTCAAGAGTTTCAGGTGAAATAGCTGGACAGGGTGTCCAGTTTTCGATGGTTTTACGGGGTATCTCGGTTATTAGTAAAGATAGAAGGATACGGTTTTCGCGGCACTGTGCTACTTTTTTATAAAACAAAAGATGCCCTAATCAGAATTTTTCTAGTCCTCCTTGTTTTTGATATACGGGATGTTTTTGATAATTTTACATTTTGGGACATCCCCCATATTTAGGTTACCCTGTAGCTTATCAAAGAGAAAACAAAAGTTATTAATGTAGTTTTTTATGTAAAATCCAGTGACGTACTCAGATTTTTTCTACGTTCAATAGTTTTTGAGAAAAATACCAAACTTTTTTTTTAAATGGGACACCCTATATATTTTAAAAAAATATAATTCAGTGCATAACAAGCTTCTCAAAAATATATAATACCCTATTTTTATTTTTAATATTAAGCACGAAATTTACGTTTTATTAAAAAATATATAATTTTAGTTAGTAGGCCATGACGGGTATTGAAAAAAAGAAAAGAACACAGTCGTTTATGTCATATTAATAACTTCTTTAGTTTCTGTCAGAATATTCAGGTTCTCTAAGTTGTTTTAAAATACCTATCTAATTAATAGTAAAGGATCAGTTTGTCCTAATTATGGCAAAATATGTGAAATTTGAAAATAATGAAAAATACGACATGCTCGTTTGTTATGTTCATTTTAATGAAAATGCAGATATAGCATAAGAAGAGTATTTCAATAGGTAAATATACGCCTTTGTGTAGTATCGCTATGAAGATTTAGTAGTTTTTTTAAATTACTTGTAGATATCCCGAAAGACGACAGCCGAATAAAAGAATTTTTTTAAGGATGAAATCAAATTTAATTGAACACGGTTGATTTATTAAACCTCGTCCTAAAATCTACAACAAGGAAAACCGTGAGACTGATGAAATAAATGTTTTAGCTTCGATTAAAACAAATCCAACTAGTTCTTGCAGAACGGTTGAAGGTTCGGTCGGAGTAGTTAAATCAAGAGTTCAAACAATCCTAAAAAAACACAATTTCAAGCCATATAAATTTCACCTAGTACAAAACTTACATCCTGGTGATGCACAACGCCGTACAGAATTCTCTAATTAGTATTTACAAAATATCAACAGTGGAAATAATTTTGAAAAAACCGTTGTATAGTCCGATGAAGCTCATTTTACCAGTGCTGGTATATTTAATCGACACAATACGATGTTTTGGTCTCAGGAAAATCAGCATCTAATATTTCCACTCGAACGGCAAGGAAGGTTTGGCTTTAACGTTTCATGTTTTGTACTAGGAAGCAAAATAATTTATAATATATTTGAAGGCAGCCTTAATGCCAATAAATATTTGGAAATTCTGGAAAACGTTGCGCCGGAAATAATAGAAGACGTGCCCTTAGCGGGTATCAATAACTTATATCTGCAACAAGATGGAGCACCCGCTCACAATGCGCTAATTATCAGGGCCTACTTAAATAATAATTTTCCAGGCCACTAGATTGGAACTAATGGACCTGTAAGATGGCCACCAAGGTCACCCAACTTGTCGGTTTTGGAATTCTTCTTGTGGGGATACCTTGAAAATAAAATGTATTCTATTCAATACCAAACAATTGCAGAATTAAGAAATGCTACTGAAAGAGCATTTAGGGAGTTACAGACACGGCCTCTTATTATTTTAAATTCATTAAGGCGGATAAGAACTATGTGTGAAACATGTCTAAGGCATAATGGAGAACAATTTGAGCAATATTTATTAGAAAGTTCTATTAATATTCAGCTTCTCTTTGTAATGTTTTGCGTAGTAAAATACAACTCGATTTGTGCATTGTTATTTTTACTGAAATATTACGGCTAATAAGATTAAGGAGTCCAAAATATATTTTTCCTGCAGTAATTATCATACCAGTAATAGTTTTTTTTCAATACCAGTCATGGCCTACTAACTAAAATTATATATTTTTTAATAAAACGTAAATTTCGTGCTTAATAATAAAAATAAAAATAGGGTATTATATATTTTTGAGAAGCTTGTTATGAACTGAATTATATTATTTAAAAATATATAGGGTGTCCCATTTAAAAAAAAAAGTTTGGTATTTTTCTCGGAAACTATTAAACGTAGAAAAAATCTGAGTATGTCACTGGATTCTACGTAAGAAACTACACAAATAACATTTGTTTTCTCTTTGATAAGCTATAGGGTAACCTAAATATGGGGGTTGTCCCAAAATGTAAAATTATCAAAAACATCCCGTATATCAAAAACAAGGAGGACTAGAAAAATTCTGATAAGGGCATCTTTTGTTTCATAAAAAAGTAGCATAGTGCCGCGAAAACCGTATCCTTCTATCTTTACTAATAACCGAGATACCCCGTAAAACCATCGAAAACTGGACACCCTGTACAGCTATTTCACCTGAAACGCTTGAAAACGTACGAAAACAGTTTGAATACCGGCTGTACTTGTGCTTGGAGAAGAATGGAACCCATTTTGAACAATTCATAAAGTAGGAAAGGTGAGCTTTCCAGTATTTCATTATCATTATCATAATTTTTCAAGAAGTTGCATTATTTAAATGTTTATTTAAATACATTTCAATAATTTGTGAGGTTAATAATCACAATTAAAAAAAAAATGATACAGTTTATGTAGAATTTTATAAGGAACACAAAAGTGGCAAAAGAAATAGGGGTTGCCATTTAAAATTTTAGGGGTAGGTGCCCTGGGGGTCAGGGGGTTTGAAAGTAACACGACAACAAATGCCTTAAAAAATTTCCCCCTTGATATATCAATAGACGTGTTTCGCCAAACGTTCATACTATCATTGGTAGAGGCAATATCAAATGCTGTTCGTTTTCAAATTGTCACCATGTATAACCACATTTTCTTTGTTGTTCTTCTATTTTACATTGCCTGTGAGGAACAAAATAAAATCGATAATTTTAAATTGTAACAATTATACAAAAATAAATTTTATATTAAAAAATTTAGATTGGTTGAATGTCAGAAATTAAGTTTTTTATTTCGTATGTATCTTTCGACATAATGTTTTTAAAATTTATTGCTCGAGTGTTTAAAAAAAACTCCTTCTTTTATGACCATATTTTTTATAAAACAAGAACTAATTAAAATTTTAATGTGAATATATTTTTCATTAGGCTTGGATAGAATATTATCTATATTAATTTAGAAAATTCTATTAAATCTCAATTATCATTTCTTAAACTTAAAAAAAAAACTTTAAAATTAAATTTATTGAAAAACAGAAAATAAAGTGTATTATTTGATACCATTGGAAAGTTGTTAAACTTTATTTATGTTTTTGTTTAAATAAGGTTGCGTTTTAAAATTTAAAAATATATTTATAAAATGTTGTTGAAAAAAATTTATTAAAAAAAAAATTTAATGTAGCATTCTTTTAAATAAACCACGTTCCTACTGAAGTCTGTTAAACAACCGCTGACCGTTACGTCATATTGTCCATATTCGCGGTACTTCGTACATTAATTCAGTCAGTTTGAATAATTACCGGTGGTCAAGGTTGTAATTTTCTTAGGCTGGATCTACATAAAGACGGATGCATGTGAACGTGAACCAATAAAATATAAGCGCGTTTTTTCAAATTTTTAATTATTATTTTTATACTGTTAATAAAATGAGAAATAAATAGTTTATTTAGGGTAAAAGGTATTATGGAATGAAATATTTTGTTTTTAAAAATCGTATGAAATATTTAATAAATTTAAATTTACTGAAAAAAAAATAATACCTACTCATTTATAAAATTTAAAATTGAATCATACATATTTTTGTCTACTGCATCTCTAGTGCATCAGTCTATAAATTTTGTTTCAAATATTTTCATCTTATTTATAAAATCATAAAGAAGAAACTATAATAAAAAATGACAACACAACAAAATACAGCTTTTTAATAATTAAAATAAATCATCTCCACAAGGATCATCATCATCAGATTCGTCCAAGTTAATAATAAAGGGAAGAGTATTTATGAAGCATAGATAAATCTTTCCCGTTTCCGCACATCAATTATAATTTTATTAGTGTGTTAAACATAATTTTTCCATTTTTCCACTGTTACATTTTCTATGGATTCATTCCACAGACCCAAAACTACATCATTTCTTACAGGATGCATAGAACTTATTTTTGCATCTATTTTAATGGGGTTAAAGTGGCAATAATATTAGGAAGTATTAAGACTCGACGTTCATGTTGCAATGCAATTTCGTCCAACCTATTAAAATAAAATAAAAATATTTAAAAAATAAAATAAATATAGCGCTTTGTAGATTAAGAACTTGTAAAGTTTGGGTGGGATGTGCTGCTTGACTATTATCCAGATCTGATCCTTCATTGTAAACGGCGAAACCGGAATTTGTCTTTGTTCTAACCATGCAATAAGTAATCTATTTAACCAACTTGTATTTGGAATTTTTTCAATTAGCACATAATGCTAGGTGGCGTTATCCATGATAATAAGCGACGGTTCTTTCAAGTTTGGTAACAATTTTTCTTTAAACCATTTCTCAAAGTTTTCATTATTCATCGAATCATGATAATCACCAGATTTCAGGCAAGAGTTGAATATCAAACTTGCGTTATGCACAAATCCATTTTCTAAACCAGCATGTAGAATAATATATCGTACACTCTCTGATAATTTTTTTTTGACTGTATGAAGAGTATCATCTTGCCAACTTCGCCTAAAAGCCCCTTTACTGTATATCTAGGTTTCATCCAGAAAAACAGGTTTTAAGGGAAATTGAGAGTTGCCGTTATTCTTAAATTCTCTTAAAACTTCTACTCGTTTTTAGGCTATATGTCTCTAAAACGCCTGTTTGATACAGTACATTTACATTTTAATTTTAATTTTTTTAAACAGTCCGCTAATACACCAGTGGATATACCATCAATGGACCACTGGATATTTCAACATCATCAATGATTTTAAAGTTTAGTTGTATTGAGCAAATGGTAACGTGTTCACCTGCTCTATACATCCCATAAATACGCTCTCTTATGGTATGTTCCTGAATTTCGCGAAGTTGTCGACCACGGGATGACAAAATAGCTTCATTATTGCCATTCTTAAAATCTACATCCTTCTCTATCCCCTTTGCTTTAATTCGTTGGATTGTTAAACACGAAACTCCCCAAGCATCAGAAACTTTCTGAAACAGATAGGGAAAGTTCGGGTATGATGGCCCCCGTTTCGTTATTACCATATAATTCAAAAACCACTTTACCTAAAATACTCCTCTAAAGACATCTAGTTAGATGTGTATTTATTCTTTACCCTACGCAAAATATTTAAGGGCTATTAAAACAGCAATTGGCTTTAATTGTTTCTAAAAGAAAATAAGAAAATGGACCATCATACCCGCACATATAGATTTGTTGGTCCACCTATAAGGTTTTGTTGGTCCACCATCGCTGTACACACGTTCTTGCGGTATTTCAGGAAAATTAAATTTTAAAAACTTAAAAATTACTTTAATTCTTACATTTCAAAAAAATCAGATCAGATATGAGACTGACTACTTAGTTTCTTTATTCTATTGGGACAATTTTTGTCGTGTTTGTGCTATAGCTTATAAAAACACTTTAAAATATATAATAATATGCATAATAAACGGACTAACTAATGCTAAATAATATTTATTTAAACAAAGGAAAAAAACAACCAGTTTGTTATTCTAATATAATATAATATAACATAAAAAAGGAAGGAAACCCTTTTTGATTGCTTTTGCATATTTTATGTTTTCCTAACACTCGCCTTTTAAGTGTACTTCTGGGGACGCTATAAGTTTTTGCCAAGCTTGAACCCCATAGATTTTGACTTAATTGCGTCAATGTCCTCTTGCATATTGCCCTCTGACCACAGTTGCCGTGATTGGCTGGTCCCAGATATTATTCTGTATAGAAACAAAAATACGTTACTAAGTGCCGGCATGATGGCCCAACATAGGGACCAACAAACCCAAATAGTCATAATTCTCGAAAAATATTAATTATTTCTAAATAGTAAATATGGCAGCGCGCTTATGTTGTGTGAATATAGGTTATTATTATTGCGATACAGAAATTACATTAAAACAGTTAAAATAAATAAGCTTTAGGAAAAATAGAAAATATAACTTACCGTCGTTAAATATTCACGATAAAGTAAAATAAAACATAGTTTATATTGCCACTAGTAATGATTGAAATAACGTGAAATTCGGATAAACATGCTAGTCAGCCATGAGAAAGGTAAAACACCTGACCAATCGATGTTACCAGATCTGCAACCATGAGATTCGTAGAGGGGTCCAACAAGTCGGGGGGGGGGGTCAACAAACCTGAACTTCCCCTAGATATTTATAAAAACATTGCCATATATTTTTTATGTTTATTATTTATGTTTTCACAATTCCTGCTTTATTATATCTACTTACCTCGTAAACTGCGTTAAAGGATCTTTCCGGCATCACTTTCTCTTTAAAAATAATCTAATAATTTTTTAAATAATGTTGATTAAAAATGTCACGGTAAAAAATTACCATAAAACTTTTTTCACTGGTAAAATTTAACGTTTATTATTTACGAAAATGTACTATTTTATATAGTTCGCGAATGTTAGAAAAGTAGGCACTAGTCGTGACGTAGCGGTCAACAGTTATTGAATAGACTTTACTACTACTACTACTACAACTACTACTACTACTACTCTTAAAGAAAAAAAAATCCCCAGGGCCAGATAATCTGTCCCCTGAAATAATTTAGGCGGTAGTAAAAAGGTACCCGGATAAAATACTGGAATCCCTTACTTAACAAAATGCTGTTGGAAAAAAACATTCCCCAAAAAATGGAAAGTGGCAAAGCTGATACTTATAGAGAAAGTCAAACAAGGCCAAAATAACAAAACATACAGACCCATCTGCTTGCTGAATGTTCTGGGGAAACTACTGGAACAACTTCTGCTTGAAAGGCTAAAAAGGGAAATTGAAAGGACTGGCGAACTATCTGTAGAACAATATGGGTTCCGGGAGAAAAGATCAACGGTCCACGCGCTACAGAGAGTGCAAGAAATTGCTGACGAAGCCAATGAAAGGGGAGCCAGAAAAAGGTGCATACTAATCACAGTAGACGTTCGAAACGCATTTAACTCGGTTCCGTGGCAGGGAATACTAGAAGAACTAAGAAGACGACAGATAGCCCCCTACTTGTACAACATGGTTGCAAGCTACCTTGAAGAAAGATGGCTCTACATAGGTGAAAATAGGAAAATGGAAATGACGTGTGGAGTACCCCAAGGGTCCGTCCTAGGTCCACCGCTATGGAATATCTACTATGATGGTATCCTGAGAATCCCGGCACCACGAAGCGTAAAACTAATAGGATACGCAGATGACCTTGGAATTGTTGTGGTAGATAAAGATGCGAGGAAAATTACGGATACGGCAAACGATATATTGGAGGATATAACACAGTGACTTCAGACAAAACAACTGAGCTTAGCGCCTCAAAAAACCGAGCTTGTAATCCTTGCAGGGGGACGCACAGTAAAATCTATTGAAATTCAAGTCGAAAATGTGATAATCAGAAGCCAAGAATACATTAAATACTTAGGCGTCCGTATCGATAGAAATATGCGAATGGGACAACATGTCAGAATGGTCGCAGAAAAGGCAACTAAGGCGATTGGAAACATGAGTAGACTACTACCAAATATAGGAGGCCCCCGAGAGGGAAGCAGACGGATACTTTTTACCGTAATCCAATCAATAATACTCTATGGAGCAGTCACATGGAAAAGAGCTATGAAAAAAAATATATATAGGGATATGCTGCTAAGCGTCCAAAGAAAAGCCGCAATACGCATTGCCAGTGCGTACAGGACCATTTCAACAAAGACTTTGTTAGTCATTGCTAGGACACCACCAATGCATTTACTGGTAGAAGAGAGATGCTCTACACAAGAGGGGACTGATAAAAAAACTGCAAGTGAACTCACCCTACAAAAATGGCAACAAGAATGGCAAGAAGACACAAACAAGGGCGTATGGACCCAACGACTTATCCCAAACCTAGAACCATGGGTTAAGAGAGAACATGGAGAGATAACCTACCACCTCACACAGCTCATTGGTGGACACGGATGCTTTCAGTCTTACAGACAAAGATTTGCGAAAACTGAAAGCGATGAGTGCATATACTGCGACATGGTAGATACTGTAGAGCATACATTCTTTGAGTGCCCTAGATAGGATTTAGATAGATTGACGGTTGAAAATAACATAGGACCAATAACTCCACAAAACATAATAGAAAAGATGCTCCTAAATTATGGAAACTGGATAGCTGCTACAAACGTTATTGAACAGAAAGAAAAAGACATCAGGCTAAGAGACGTACAGGACAGATAAAAAATTGACCAAAAAGAAACAGACTAAGAGACGTACAGGACAGATAAAACCGACAAAGGAAAGTATTAAAACAACAATTTAAGGACCCTCTTTGAAGTAATACCGGAAGGCAGTCCCAGAGGAAAGCAACAGCGTCCATAGAGGGAAGGGTTTAGTCGGTAAGAATCCGACACTCTATGGGCACGTAGGATAACACCGCCCGCGGGTATTTTTGAAGATTCCTAATCCTCTTTAAAAAAAAAACTACTACTACTACTACTACTACTACTACTACTACTACTACTACTACTACTACTATCTAGCGCATTATATCTACTACCTTACAAAATAGATCTTGAAGGCAAAAACGATATAAAAAGTATTTATTCGATAATGGCATCAATGCGAGACGAATGTATAAGAAGGAATCTCGATAAATTGATACTCGCAACACCAGAAGGTTTAAACAGGGAGTACGTAAAAAAGGTCTTAGAATACCTTATGCACGGATGCGGGGTTAAAGTGGAATACATGGTCCCAAAACAAACCAGACCAATTGGCCGTCAGATGTCGACAACTGAGAGACGCGAAAAAAAAAGGGGAAAAAGAAAACCTGATTATAAAAGCAGGAGGTAGCAGCTACGCAGACTTAGTAAGATGTGTAAAAGAAAAAGTGAACATAGATGAGATGGGTATTAAAATCGATAGGATGAGAAAAACCGTAACTGGGGACATCCACCTAACTCTAGAGAGAGGAAAGGGACTGGCCACTATGCTCAGTAAAGAAATACAGCGGCATATGGGAGATAAAAAAGCCTTGTGGAGGATTTACAGATGGCTCCAGATGCATAAACTGGAACTGGCACCCAAAAAGTCAGAGGCTGTGGTTCTTAAAGGAGGAAAACGCACGGACAACATAAATTTCAATTTAAAGGATAAACAAATAGAGCCAAGTCAGTCAATAAAGTACCTTGGAATAGTGATCGGAAAACATCTTACTTTTAGGGACCACGTCAATACCATAACAAAGAAGGCAGAAGAGAGAACAGCGGCATTAGCAAAACTGATGCCAAATATCGGGGGTCCACGGAGTCAAAAAAGGGCAGTTCTAAGTGGAGTGGTGCATTCAATATTGCTGTATGGGTGCCCAGTTTGGCATAAAGTTATGCAAATCAAATTATATAAAGACAAAAAGCTAGTGCATATCACACTGCATCCACCAAGGCACTACAGGTCATAACCGGAATACCGCCCATTGAGCTGCAGGTATAAGAGAGGACATCCATATACAGAACATTAGGAGATAAAGGACAAGCCAAGACGGACGAGAGACACAGAACTCTAGAAAAAATGTCAAGACATATGGACAAACAACACGACAAAGGGACAATGGACCAAAAAATTGATTCCAGGCATAAGACAGCGGATAAACTGTTAACACAGAATAATGGACTATTATACTACACAAGTACTGACAGGACACGAGTCGTTTTTTGTTTACCTTCAAAGAATTGGGGCCGCAGAGAGCACTCGATGTATGTATTGCAAGAAAGAGGATACTGTGGGGCACACACTATTTCACTGTGAAAGGTTTGAAAGACAAAGACAGCATACTTACCATACGCTTGGACAGAACCTGGACGAAGACAATTTCGTAACACATATGTTATAAAGTGAAGAAAAATGGAATATCGTGCAAAATATGATAAGAAAGATAATTAATATAAAAGAAAAAGAAAGAAACGAAAGACAACGGAGGAATAAAAGATAGAGGACAGAGGCTGCTATCTGAGGTATACCCAGCTACGGTAGTGCCAGATAGTAGTAGACGAACAGGAAGGGGAAGTTTTTTAGTCGGTAAAAATCCGACATACCCCGGCCACATAAGATAAATCGGTCGGAAGTCTTTTGAAGATTTTTTTACCCCTTCCCTAAAAAAAATATATCTAGCGCATATCGCACGGCATCCACCAAGGCACTACAGGTCATAGCCGGAATACCGCCCATGGAGCTGCAAATACTAGAGGGGACATCGATATATAGAACAATAGGAGATAAAGGACAAGCCAAGACGGACGAACGACACAGAACTCTAGACAAATGGCAAGACATATGGACAAACAACACGACAAAGGGACAATGGACAAAAAAAAATTTCCAGACATATAAAACAGTGGATAAACTGTAAACACAGAAGAATGGACTATTATACTACACAAGTACTGACAGGTGAAGAAAAGTGGAACATCGTGGAAAATATGATAAGAAAGATAATGGATATAAAAGAAAAAGAAAGGAACAAAAGACAACGGAGGAATGAAAGATAGAGGACAGAGGCTGCTATCTGAGGTATAACCAGCCACGGTAGTGACAGATAGTAGTAGACGAATAGGGAGGGAAAGTTTTTTAGTCGGTAAGAATCCGACATACCCCGGTCACAAGATAAATTGGTCGGAAGTCTTTTGAAGATTTTTTTACCCCTTCCTTTAAAAAACTACTACTACTACTACTACTAATAGATGGATTTTGACATATAAACATTTATAAAAAAACATTTATTACAGAGTGAAAGAACCTAATGTAGCTTTTTATATAAATTCGAAAAGGTTCTTACCAAGATTTCGAAGCATAATAATTATTTTCATTCGATAAATCTCTTCGAATTGAGAATTATAACCTTCTTCTTCATCGTCAAGCAATTCGTATTTAGTCAGGCGTCCAAAAAGTATATATATACCACCAGAGGTCAGTAACATGAGAGGTTCTAAAATAAAAGATTATAGGTAAGAAACACAAATATGAAAATACTTTATCCGCCTATGTCTTAGTTATAAGTTATAAAAGTAAAAATATTTAGTAGGTTTGTCAAAGCAAACAAAAATGGGTAGATTATGTTTTCCCCATTTCATTTTATTGCATTTTGCTTATTCTCCTGCTTGTATCACGCCTCGCGCTTCGGTTCAATTAATATTAAATAACTTAAAGAAATAGTCCATGCTTAAAGCGGAGTTGAAAGTATGGGAAAGAAAGAAAAAACTAAAGGTCTTCCTCCACAAAATTTAATAGAATAAAAATTCTTTAGGGGTCTCTACATGTTTCGAACGTAGAAATGTTCATCATCAGGAGACAGAAAATTTATTTAATACTGATGGTTTTAGCAGGAGAGAAAATGGTATAAAACCTTAATGGAGCTTTTATGGAATTAAAAAATTGAAGTGTAGAAGTGACATAATAAGAAGAAAATTGAAAAGGTTAAGACATACTGAATATGTGAAAAAGTCAGTAAAGGAGGTCTAAACCAACTAAATAGACCGGGGAAGAAAAAAAATGCCTTCTAAAAGAAGATGTCAAGGGTTATTTTAAAAAATTTTGTAAAAATTTTTTAAAACATGTCTGTAAGACAATATAAAGATAAAATTTGTCGAAGAAAGTATGTAAAGAGATCATAATGAAGATATTGTGGAAAATGGTTTGTGTTAACTCTCAGTACCCCACAGGTTTAAAGCTGTTGATAAGTCTTTCAAAGCTGTGCATTATAGCTGTTCTAGAACGACTATAAACGACTACTGAAACGGCTTTGAACGACTTTGAACGACCAATGAACAGTTTTAAACGACTATTGAACAGCTTTGAATCTGTGCACTACTCAATAGTATCCTTTCGGTTATATCTTTTCCTAACAGTGGAGCTAGCTTCATTGCGCCACAGCGTCATTGTCAGTAGAAGTAATTTAAAAAAAAATAATAAGAGTCTTTCTATTACAAGAAGTCTTCTGTACGAAAAAAATGACTAATGAAACGTTCTTTAATAACCTCACTTAATGCATATGTTTGTTTTTAGTCCTCTGAGTATTTTTATAGTTTTAAACGTTATCCATGTAGTATTGGTCTACAGTAGCGTGTTAGTTCTTGTTAGTATCAAATCTTCTGTGCTGATACATATTAATTGGACTTATTATCGTGTCACTGTTATTTTTTGGGATCCAGGGCTAACCTCAAAATGGTCATGTGTTTAAAATGCAACGTTGTGGAGAGAAATTCAGAGTTTCTGGCAGAATGTGATAGCTGGAAGAGAAGTATTCACAAGAACGAATGCTCTGGCTTAAATGCATCCGAGATAAGGGCGATTGAGCTTAAGGGTAAACGGCTACTCAAGTTCTTCTGTGACGATTGTACAGAGGGTCGCCTTTCTGTTCCAATCCTTATAAGGGATATCGATTAGCTTAGGACCGAAGTAACCAAGCTTAAGTCTGATTTTGATACTGTCCAACAGCATCAATCC